>JAODVP010168981.1:2885-15002 GCA_025400035.1 Tetradonia laticeps
GAGAAGAAACTAAAAATTCATAAAAAATTGATTAATTCAGTTATTTACATTGTACAAAAACAAAATTATGGATAATATATTTGACTATACTGTCAAAAAAACTGCGATGTTTGAAGTAATAGTATAAATGATACAGAGTGTTATGTTTTCTGTATTTTCTGATTGTTTTTAAATTTACGAAGCTATGCCTCAAACTGAATCTCTGATAAGTTTAATAATTTCCAATTAACTCACTTATTATTAATTTTAAATTCCTCAAAAATAGAAAGACGTAGAATTCATTAGTTAATACAGGCTAATTTTTTTGTTTCTTTTAAATTACTTTTGTTCATGCAATTTTAAAAATTCACAAACAAATGATTAATTGAATTATGTACATTTTACAAACACAAAATTATGGATAATTTATTTGACTATACGCTCAAAAAAAGTTGCGGTTTTGGGAGCAATAGTATACATGATACAGACTGTTATGTATAGCATGAAAATAGTGCTTGAAAAGAAAATCTAAAATGAAACCATCAATTTTAAAAATTCATAAATAATATAGTTTCTATAATATTTAATTTTTTCTAACCAGCAATCGTAGTAGACTTTAATACTTTATATTCTGTAAAGAAATTGCGACATGCTAATAAAAACTGTTAAATCTACAGAGTACTTTGTTAACTACAACACCGACGTCTACCTATAATTTTTTTTTTAAATCAATAAATAATTTCCTGTAAATTATATAACAATTTCGTAAAGAGATATTTAAAGTAAATTTACTGTTTTACTGTTGTTAAAAAATTGCTGCATGTAAAATTGAAATTGTTAAATTATGTAATATTTTCAAAACAAAGTTTTACCTTTTTAACTTTAAAAATTCTCAATAATAAAAGTTATTTTTTATTCAAAGTAATTGGAAGTCCCTGGGCGAGTCCATCCCAAGAGCTGCAGGATGAGCTACACGATGCGGAGATTTATCGAGCTGTTGTCAAATCGATGAACGAATGGCAATTGAAACACAATCACAAACATAGAAGAAAACGTGATGAGTCTAGCGTATGTTACCCGGACTTGGGGTGTTTTGAAGCATCAGGTCCTTTCGGATACCTGGACATGCTTCCGAGCAAACCGGAAGAGATTGCTACCCGCTTCCTGCTGTATCCGAGCCACAGTAGCCGACGCAATGGTAACACGGTCGGTGAGTTTCCCTTCAAGAATATCAGCGATGCCTTTACGTGGGCACAGAAGGGTCTCAACAATACGCTACCACTTAAAGTCATGATTCATGGCTTCGGGTCAGACTGCACCCATATTTGGGTCTATGAGATGAGGAGTGCGCTTATGGCAGTTGTAAGTAGATACAAAGACATTTTATAACCCATTATCTGCAGTTTTAAATGTATCTGGTAACTTGCAGGATGACCTTAATGTAATCTGTGTGGATTGGGGGAATGGAGCCACATTGCCGAATTATGTCAAAGCAGCAGCGAATACAAGACTGGTAGGGAAGCAGCTTGGTATGCTGTTGAAAGGAATGGTAGACAAAGTAGGTTTTTCGGTGAGGAATATACACCTGGTAGGGTTTAGTTTGGGTGCCCATGTTGCTGGCTTTGCAGGAGCAGAGTTGGGGAATTTGAGTAGAATAACTGGTAATTTTATATTTTTCTATATACATATACCTAGTTGACCAAGTTTATCTGCTTATAGGATTAGACCCGGCTGGTCCCCTCTTTGAATCCCAAGACCCCCGAGCAAGACTGGATCAAACAGATGCTGTATTCGTAGATGTGATTCACAGTAATGGAGAAAATTTGATCCTAGGCGGATTGGGATCATGGCAACCAATGGGTCACGTTGATTTCTATCCTAATGGTGGACGGATGCAGAAAGGCTGTAGTAATATTTTTGTAGGAGCTGTAAGCGATATAATTTGGTGTGAGTTTTAACCTCTTCAACGATCTTTCGCAATTCATCTTTGTAATATAATAAAGAAATACGTATTAACAGAACTATTCCTCTTTTTAGCATCAGCTGTTGAAGGAAGATCTTTATGCAACCATCGCCGAGCTTATAAATTCTTTACCGATTCTGTCTCTCCCCGCTGTCACTTTCCCGCATTTCCTTGTGACTCCTACGATGACTTCCTCGCTGGTAATTGTTTTCCCTGCTCGGAGGAACGCAAATGCGGCAATATGGGTTACTACGCTGATCGGTCCAAAGGCCGAGGTCAACTGTATCTGATCACTCGTGACGAGGAACCATTTTGTGCTCATCAGTATAATATCAAGATTGATAGCACTCCAAGTGACGTACCTATTATAAGTTATGGTAAAATACAGATAACGTTGATAGGGGACTCACTTCTGAATGAAACATTTACCCTCACCAGGTATTTAAATTTGATATTTATATTATAATTTCAAAATTAGGTCATTTCAAAGTTAAAAACAATATAAATTTGTAATTGTAGGAAGGAAGATGACGAAATGCATTTGGGTAGTATCGTATCCCGAATAATTGTACCTCACCCAATTTTACTAGAACCAACAAAGATTCAAATCCTTTACAATGCCTACAGCGGTTGGCTTACTTCCGGTCTACTGCAATGGCGAATAGATAAAATAACTCTCAGCGATTCTTTCGGTCGCAGTGCCTCCGTGTGCAAAAAGGGACTCATTCTAGATTCCGGTATCCCAGTAGTTCTTCCTCTTTATCCGGGTGAATGCAATTTACCGAAAAGCGCAAAAGCCGATGGGAACTCCAATGATTCCAATCAGAAAGAGTTTGTGGATGTGAAAAATTCGTCGTCTGATCGAAAATCTAGCAAAGATGATATTGCTGACAGAGACTCGGATCAGAATCAATCAAGTGAGGATCTCGATAAGAGGGAAACACAAAATACGCAGATATTCCAGGATGCATTCGACATTTTCAACATCCCATGGAATAACGATAACAACATTGTTGACAATGAAAACGAGCAGAGTCGTGCATTCAACTCACGTGTTGTGAAAGTGACTCGTAACAACGGAAGCGATAGTGAGGAATCTCCACGAGAAGTAGTGGAGCCAATTTTAAAACCGCAGTCAAAAATGAAGATGAGTCGGTCTAATCAGGAAACACCACAAGGGCCACCTGAAATAACGGAACCTATTTTGGGACCAACGACGGTGAAACCAGTACTTACAACGTATAAAAACGAGGTCCCATCACAAAGAAGTAGGACTCGTTCAAGAGGACAAAAGAATAACAGGGAATTAGTGTATAATTTCTATGATGTGGAGGCACCACTACGGCAAACTCCCATTGACAACAACAACAACAATAAAAATACCAACAACGAGAACAATGATTGGATACCCACTGTGCCTTTGAATGAAAACAAGTGGAAGCGCCATGATGATGGTTCCTCTGGCGGAGCAAGAGTCTACAATTTCAATGGCGAACGTGAAGAGCAGGATGCATTCAATGCAATTGTCCGGACTGTTCAGTTCCTGCCACAGCGGCTGGCACGTATGTTTGAAGAAGCTGAAAAGTACGCTAGGGAAACCATTCTTCCTTTAGTTAGCACCTACACACCCAAATTTATTAGTGACTTTATAGTACCGAATGTACCAAACTCCACTCCTAAATATTTACCACTCAAATTTGAGGAGTCAACTGAAAATGTCACCGCAACTACTTTGACAGTTCAAGGGGCTAAGAAACAAACAGTCAATCAAACTGAGGTAAAGTTTAATAACTCCGAAGTAACTACCCTCATTCCACAAGTACCTACGACTACACCCACGACCACCACAACTCCTAAAACTTTTATACAGAAAATCGGTAAAAAAGGAGAGGAACCCAACAATATTTCAGAAGCAACTACTACTTACTGGGACTTTCAGAATTTGGACTCCAACAAAGATGGCGAATATGAAATAATCCATTTAGGTCCCTCTCAAGGACGAAGTGATGATGCAACACAACCATCAATCACGAAAACCACTGTAATATTATCGAAACTTAGTACTCCGATGACAATTCCAATATCAGGAGAGTTGGCGAAAGCTCAGGCCACGCCTCCGGCGTCGCCTGCAACACTAACGGCATCTAGTACAACGATAAAATCAAAAGATGTCTATATAAATCTGCCAGTCATTGATGAAAAGTATAAAGAAGTTAAATACATTCCATTAAGTGATGAAGGCAAAGAAACTCCAAGTTGATACAAAAAAATTGATCTGGCTATAAAATTGTGAGTTTTATAACAATTACTCATGTTTAAGTATAAATACATGTACATATACTTGTTAAATAATCATTTCTTAATTATTTATATGCAACCGTGTACCTATAGAGTGTGTATTGTAATTAATTAACGACATAAATGTAATTCTTTAATAATATTTTCAAATAAAGTGAAGAAATTAGCTCTAGACTAGTCTAGCTTTTATAATGGTTGTAAAAACATTGTATATTTAGTAAAATACTGCAATATATCTTCCGTGCACACGGAACAGTTGCGTTTTTTTTAGCAAGTAAAGATGCTTGACTTAATGATAGTGGCACTTATCAAACGTGGACATGTTACAAGAGTCCAGGAAGCGCTCGAGTTCCTCCAGGCGACGCACCTCTTGCTGGATGTGCTTCAGATGACCCCAACGCATTTGACGCAATTGCTTAACAAACAATGGTTCTTCTATACGCACGGTATAATTAAGAAAATTAATCAAATTGTACTTAAATTATAATTAAACTAAGTGTAGATAAATACCACGTGTTGACTTGCAGGAACACTGAGAGAAATCTTTTGAAACATTTGAATGTCGGGAGTGACAGCAAAAATTATCTGATAGGACATGAGCAATTTCCTCGACTAAGTCCTTTTGGGAAGCTTTACTAGATGTTCGTGACAAGTTGGACATTTCTTTTCTCAACATCTGAATGGCGGGGTTTGCAGGATATTTCTATGCATACAAAATCAACATAATCAACAAATTGCAAAGAGATAACATAAGCATTACCTCTTTAGACTTCGTTTTAGTTTCCTTGGGTGTCGTATTGAAATGACTACTCAAAGCAGTGTCGATGAGATTGACAACATAGCTCTTCGTCCGATGTAGCTCCATGGCATCGTCCACCAAAATCCGAGGGATCACTTTCGACCTAGACCTACCCGATGTCGTAGTGGACGAAACAGATTTCTTACTAGACATGTCAGCTTCACTCTCCTGTTTATGCGCATTGCGTAGCTCACGTTCCCTGTCCCTATCCTTATCGCGCTTCAGCTCCCGCTCTCGTTTTATCTCATGATCAACTTCTCGTTCCCTAGCACGTTCGCGCTCGCTGATGGTGTTATCGCAATCCCGGTCTCGGTCCCTGCCGCGATTTGTATCTCTCTCGCGGTCTCTTTCATGTGGCTTACGATCCCGGCTGCGTTCGCGCTCCGTTTCCACGCCATCCTGTTCGGGCAGTGGGCCCAACGCTTGGGATGAGAATGTCGCTTCTCGCAAAATGTGATGCCCTTCGGGGAATTCATCGTTGCCTCGTGACTTCGATTGTTTAATGTCACAGTACGTAAAGCTGCTTTTAACGTGGGCTTTATCTGGACATTCCTATTATGAATATTCAATAAATATATAATTTAATTAATTATGATTTTATAATAGTAGAGTTGTAATGATTACCTTAAGTTCCTGTTCCTTAGCCTTTGCTTCACTTTTTTCTGAGTTTTCCTCCCGTTTGAGATTCTCGTAGTTAGCTTTCCTCTCTAACAAATACCGTTGATACTTTTCTTGTTCGATGCGGCTGATTGTGTCCTTTCGTTCACGTTCCTCAGCTTCGAGCCGTTTTTGCTTCTCTTCATCATTGACAATCTCATTCAGGCCTTGTTTGGTTAGTTCATTTAGCAATTCATCCAGCATGTCGGTGGTGATCTCTTCCACGCGCAGCGTTTCGGCTGTTTTGATATCCTCCTGTAGCTTTTGCTTTGATGTGTCATAGGTGGCCGGATTTTTCAAACTTGGAGGAGTCTAATGACATCAAAAACACCTTTACTTAGCAAACATATACAAATATTGAAATCTCACCCTTGGTTTGAGGTTATGAATATTCAATACCGCCCCTGTTCTATGCAAATCATTTTCCATCTTAGTCATTTTCTCCAAGTTTTCAAATTTATCGAATTTGTCTACATTCTCGTACGGAGGAGTGTACTTTGCGTCCCCCGATGGTACAGAGTCACGAAACAGTTTGTCATAACGTTGAAAAATGGAATCCAACCGCTGTTGGGTGCTTTTCGGTAGGCCCATATCGAAAGAAGCATGGCCAGCTCCTTCCTCTTGCATTTCCTCCACTGGGATCTGAGATGGTGTTTGGGGCATCGGGCAGGCAGCCACTAATGGTAACTGTTGGTACTGCATCTTTCTCGGAGAACAACCCTGTTGATCTAGTTTGTGACTAGATTGTGGTTGCGGGTCTCGCTTTAATTTCCGATTGCTAGGTGTGGGTCCAAAAAGAGCAGGGTCTGGTTGGACAGCCAAGGGAAGACATAACGCCGACGGCCGTTTAAAAAGTGATGGTATCATTGCTCGACGTATGTACCTGAATATAACATAGAAATAGATTTCCAGGCATTGTACTATTGTAGTCGTTACATTGTGCTTCTAGGAGCGGCAATATTTAACGATTCCACTGCCGTCCACAGCGTCTCGTCAATATGCAAACGTCGAATATTGAGAAAGTCGAGTAGCCGTTGAATAACGGCACGTAGTGTTAGCAACAATAGGATCATGTGCTTACAATAGTATGCTTTGTTCCGTCAAGCATAACATAGTATCGTTAGGATCGTGTTCAAATATTTTCAATCGCAGAAAGCAAACAAATGAAACTGGCGAGCTTGACATTAATGAAGTTCCTTGTTGACATGCAAAACATTTATAACAGACACCGAACAGTCACTTTATTATTTTTACCCCATTTTACTCAATTTTACTCGATTTTACTCATCGCCTATATAATACGCAAACAATGGCGGAATTTCCATCCAAATCCTGCGGCGCTTGCGATTCGAAACTGAGTTATACAAGAGTCGCGAACGTTCAAGGCGATTATTTGACAAAAAACACTGTCCCCCGGCCAGAACTGGTGCAAAAAAGCACGGCAGACCTACGCGACCAACATCAAATGGGAGATTTGGCAATTCCTGGAGCTTTTAATCGTCCCGACTTGAGTGTATCGCCTATTGCAGCTGCATCTTCAGCTAAACTATCAGGTGCGGAAGGAACTCCAAACCGCCACAGAACAGATTCGCGATGTAATTGTGCAGATGGCTCAGCAAAAGGAACACCTAAGGAGGTCTGTTATGCAGACCAAGAAAATAGTCCCTACGCCAGGCAGACATTTGGCAATCCAGCTTTGGACATTGAGCCATTTACTCAAAATATGAACACTGCCGATAATCAGGCTTTCAGGGAAGATGTAAGACCCGCATTACAGGAAGAAATAGCAGAGGAAGCTGTACGGCTAAAACAATCAGGCGATGGTCCCATTGTTACGACTCAAAACGGAATGCCCTTAAAGGGTATACTGAAAACACCTAAGTGTCCTTGCGTACAAGGGGGATATAAGGATGTTCAAGAAAAACCGGATATGTTCCCAATTGGAGATCCAAATGTAAAAGAAAAAGAGCCACAGCCTGCCGCTGAATCTTCTGATAGGTTTTGTTACCTACCTAAACCGGAAGATGCTTTTCCTGATAACCGAGAAAGTGCCCCTGGCGGATTGGGACCATGGGCTACTGGAAGAATTGACTGGGGCCCACTGGCAGGCATAACAGGAGTACGTCCCGTCGTGTCCAAGTATTCGATTACCCGATTCTCCGAGGGTGAATGGCGTGCGAGGAACAAGGAAATACTGGATAGCATTTGGGATGCATCACATAGGGCCAATATGCTGGAGTTCAATTCGAAGACTGCCATAGACACCGCATGCCTCAATGCAGATGAGAATCAGTATGCGAGTACTCAACGATTGCAACAAAGAGAAGCGGAGCTGCATAGATACAAATGTGAATTGGAGAGTGCCATAGGCGCTTCGGATGAAGAGATTACCAATGTCTTGGACGCAAGACAACGACTGAAGCATGCCATGGCTGTATTGCAAATGCCGGAATCGATAACTAGCGAGTCAATGGATAGACGCACTGGTCGTCTCGATCCCGAATTGGTAAGGGACGAGGTGGAAGAGGAAATAATCCGCGAGTTGGCCTTATGTTCGGAAATTCGAGAGCAATTTACCCGCGCCCTTGCTGACATTGAACATCAGCTGCTGGCCAATAAAACGGCAAAGTCCCGCTTGGAAAATGATTGGTCGGACAAGCAAGAGACGAATGAAACAGAAGCAATCAATGTTTCATTGAACAATCGATCAACAGTCTTGCTCTTTAAACCAGGAGCTGTTGGATTTCCAGACAATCAGTCTACGCAAGAATATTGGGAGAAATTCACTAGAGAGACCTTGGAAGAATCTGAACAGACACGTCAACGATCAGTCACACTTAGAGGCACTTTAGAGTCAATCAGCAAAGATGCTGCAATGAATTTACGGGCTCAGGCTGATAAAGTGGAGAGCGCTCTGCAGAGACGTATCAATTGTATGGAAGAGATGCGTACACGGTTGGAGAATGAGTTGAACAAGAATTTGAAGCAAATTGCTGATATTGAGCTTACCATGACGAACCTCAGAGGAACGATCCGTCGACTTGATGTGCCGATGAAGTGTGCCCAGACGCGATTGGATAATAGACGGCTACATAGACCACGTGTGGAAAATTGTCGGGATGGGGCACATTATGGGTTGGTCGAAGAAGTGAAGAATATTGGGGATGACGTATCCGCTCTGTCCTCTCAGCTGAAACAAGCTGAACAGATTCAAGCGGATTTGATGATGACACGCGGCAAGTTGGAAAGGGAGATTTTCATTAAGAAAAAGACCCTGGAGGTGGACCGGGATAGGATTATGAGGATACGCTCGTATTATCCCAGTGGGCAAGCACTTCAAGGCTTTTAGCCTTGTAGTTATGCAGTTCGGTAGAAATTTTCGGTGTAACAACCTTAGAATTTTGAATATATTTGCTAGTCTTGATGGTGAATTATTTTTTGCACGATCAATAGTAGAATGTATTGGATAACATGTCAAGAAACAAGAAGTGGCCCGGATTGCGGTATAGAGAGACAAGAATATTTCCTTTTATGCATTTAAATTAAATTCTAACATATGTCAAAAACCTGAGGTCAAATATTATCCAGGATTTAAAATTGATCTACTAAAAAGAACTCCAATAAATTGCAACGACCACATAAATATAAGGCTAAATATAAAACAGATAATTTATCAGGGAGCGAGTGCAGTAAATGCAAAAACAAATGAGACTTGTTGGAGATAAATCGCTTATTGTTCAGGAGCGCCGCTAAAGTACAAATAATTGACCATGAGTTATAATGCATTAACTTCCTTGCTTTCTAATGCTGTCCATGATAAATGACTGTTAGTTTTTCCAGAACCACAGGAAATAGCTGCCAATCATACTTTTACACCCTCATTCTAATCCTATTTCTCCGAAGGGAATTTATCCCTAGAACAACGTAATAATTGCCTTGAAAAGTTAACTAAGTAATAAAAATTCCAAAAATCTCTTTAGATGAAAACATCAACCCTTGTAACAATTACCAATTCATGGGAATACGCCCTCTCACATTTGGTAACCCAGTTTGCCGTAGGCGATAGTGCTTGTGGCAGGCGCTCAGTCACTCAGCTATTTATAAACGAAAGCCACGAACCAAGCGCCAAGCACAAAGAACAACAACACACTAACTAATGCGATTTAATGCAGCGCAACTGCAAAGACAAAGCCGGCCAAACAAGCTCAAGCATAGATAATGACGAAGAGGCAACTTTCGGACGCTAGCAAACAAAGACGAGGACGTGTGCGAGAATGCGAGAAATAAGATACAGCCGAATTGAAAGGGCGAGTATCGGTTGGTGGGCGCATTGATGCAATTGGATGGGATAGGAGAGTGGAAATACACTCGGATGCACTTCCGAACCAACTTGCGCCCACTTTCCGACAATCTTTTGTTTCCATTCGCGCGTGAGGGAATCACAAAATGCATTTCACCTTTGCAAACTGATAATACACAACATGTAAATATTCTCTTCGAAAAATGTTCCAAGCTTGGTTGGTTCATTTTTCAAAGGCGTTTAACAAGTTTTCACTTTCTTGTATCCGGAAATACACCTAACAAATAACAAAAATATTATCTCAGTTTGTCAAAGAATATCAGAAAAGTTTTCTGTTTTCTATTCATGAGGGTCTGGTGTGAATGCCCAATTCCAGAATTAGAATTTGGAATCATGAAACATAAATCCTAATAAATCGCTGGAAATTATAATACGAAATTGCCAACAATAAATTTTACGGGAAAATGTGGTTCCACTCCCTATTTCTTTGTTATCGTTTGTTACACGAATTGCTTCCTAACCACCTATCCAAATTTCAAGTGTAGGCGGGTGTGTAGTATAATGATACTATGCAATTAGTTGCAGTTTTGTTCGTAGCTTATTGAAGTTCCTTCCCAGTGTCCTTACTAATCTAATGCTTCTTGCACTGCAATGAACACGTTCACTTGCTCGCCTTCGCACTGTAAAGTCGATCGATACAGTCTCACATCCTTTCTGGCCCAGCGCCTCCACCAATTGCCTTTACCACTAATGCCCTCGCCGTGCTTATTGCGCCAGCTAGTATTAGTTACGGAAACCGTGGCTCTTTGTTTTAATAAAATTTAATCAAAAATTTAATTAAAGCGAATACATAAAAACGGCAAATTCATAGTCTGCTAATTGTTAGCAAAAATGATGAACAAAACGCATGTTGACAGGTCAATTAAAAGAAGAGAAAATTATGTTTTATAAAAATAACGAAGCACAAATGCAAGTTTGTGGAATTTCGTATGGGATTAGGACACAAATCTGCACACTGCTCAATTACAGAAACGGAGATTAGAATATATATCATGGTAGCATGTGTAATACGTGTAACCGTGCTCGTTATTTCCACACTAATTGGTTAGTTGTGAATTTGTGCATACGGTTACAATCAAGGTGGGTATGATTCAGCAGAATTAGGGCAAATATCTAGAAGCTGACTTAAGTTTTATGTATTTGGTTAGTCACAACACTGTCATAAAATCATCGAGTCATCAAGCTATGGGTACTAATAAGGATTTCATGGGTCGGAATAATCCATGTAAATTTTTCATTTCAGTGACTAAAGGTTTCTTCTAAGCAAGTGATTATATTATCGAAACGGTTATATTATCGTTCTGAAATGATTTATGTGCATGCGTCAACTAGTTACGCATTTTGATCGGGTAACTATGAACTAATGCTTGGAATGGTTTTGTTATCAAACACGAACATATTGAATTTGACGCTAAGCAGATGTCAAATTAGGCTATGCTACGCATGTTAGTTTGAACAGTTCCAACGATTCCTGCTTCCGAAACTGAATTGAAATAACCGTAACGGAATCGATTTTGTGCCGATTGCACAGCGCTTGGAACGGTATTAGGAATCGTTCATTGAACTGGAACTGATCACTTGGAACGCTTTTTGCGAACTGTGCATGCACGTAACCGAATTACCGTTCCGGAATCGCTGCTTGGAACAAACCTTAACAAGTTTTATCTTTTACAATATTATGTACGGATATAATGACATACATTAGAAACACTCGATATTATACAGTATTTAGCAACTTTGACGACAAAGCAAACAATGTACTACAGCCACTCTCAAGATTTGACGAGGAAGAAACATTGTGTAGACTTTCAAAATCTAACGACATGTAATTACACTACACAATAATTAATTGGGTGCCTAGATATCAATGCACGATTTTGTGGTGTTTAGAATGATTACGATTGTCCGTAGAAAAATGTCAGTGTTTCGAAATATTATGATTGATTCATACATTTACAGATCATCACCTTCCACCGCTTTCTCATGAAACTTGAAAGTTGGTGAAACTTAAATTTTTTTTAAACATATCCCCATTTTGAGAAAGGGTGTAATTTTGGTTTC
>JAODVP010169314.1:0-18158 GCA_025400035.1 Tetradonia laticeps
TAGAAATTGCGTTTCTAAGATTAGTTGAAGTCATATTACTGTTTGATTCTATTGAATGGATTAATTTTTGCCAGATTTTTTTCTGTAATAAATCTTTAAAGTTTTGATTATCCTCTGGTTCATCAGCTGCAGCTTAGACGTCATATTCGACGGACGGGGTGCGATGGGCAATTGTCAAGAAATAGTCCTATTTTTCTATTTTGAGTGGATAAACAACCAAAAACCCTAAAGTTCCTGAAGTGATTATTGAAAAAAACTTCGTTCTATAGAGAGCATAACTTCGTTATAGGGAAATAATTTTATATCGATTTAATGCTAGAGGGGCAGGGTTTTATATTTGAATTCGTTATATAAAGAACCTTGTTTATGGAAGTTCATTATAGAGAAGTTGGACTGTATTAAAATTTTCTTCATAACTTGATCAATTTAATACATATCTAATTTCAGTTTTCATATGTACTTAAATTTCACAATTTTTATAAAATTGTATAGCTCTTATATATTTATATAGACATGACAAAAGTTTCGGTTTTCGAAACTGGGAGAAAGCCGAATATTCGGTTTCGGTTTCGGCCGAAACTAAAAAAGAAGGATTCGGTCGGACTCTAGTGCGAACCGTTTTAGTAATAATATTGCCGTTTATTTTATTTTTCTCAAAATACCGTTTAAAACGGTACGTAAATGTTATTTTTTAAATTAATATTCGAAATACTTGTTTTATTTTTATTTTATTATTCTCATACTTCATTTACAGGAGAGTCTTCAAAAGACAAGTTTAGCACTGATAAGACTAAGCCAAAGAAAACACAAAAAATTTTGTTTTGAATATTTTTATTTGTGAGTTTTTGTAATTTTAATAGTTAAATGATAATTAAGGGTGCAATAACATTTAATTTAACCGTAGCAAAATCATTTTTTGTAAGGACAGCAATAAGTTTAGTAATAATACAGTGGTTGAAAATTCGTAATTTTTTGCTTTATATTATGCAGTCAAGACATATTCCAGTTGAGATGTTTATTTTTCCATAAAAAATAATATCAAAGTTTTCGAAAATCTTAATATAAATTGCAGAAGAAGGCAAAGTTATTTCACTCTGTGAAGTTGTCTTATAGTAACTGCAATTCGATTGGTTGTTCGACGCAGCATTCAAAGAATAGGAAATATTGTAACTCCACCCAATTATTCGCTGAACACGTAAACTTTCGAATGATATGCATTTTACATGCAGAAATTCCAACACTTTAACAATTTTTTATGGAAAAATGAACGTTTGAACTGAAATATTTCCAGATGGCAAGAACTAAAGCAAAAAATTATGAATTTTGCTTTACTAAAGTCAACCGAGCGGCTTTTTGAGTCACTCACTGTGTAATCAATAAACAATAACCATTACCGTTTTAAAAACAAAATGTTACCATACCAATTTTAATTTTAAAACATTTCTGGTTTTGAACCACTGGTATTCAGCGATATATATATATATGCATTTTTAGTCATTTTTAATATTCTTCTTGATTAACTGATGGAGTCCCCGATCAATCAAATAACTATTCCAATTTTTATTAATTCCTATGCATAGAAAAATAGAAAAGTCAAACAGTACGGCATAAATTATATAAATTACTATTTTTATGAATCTATAAATCAACGCAATTTTTCAGAGAAATTTCCATAGAAAAGTCAAACAGTACGGAATAAATTATACTAGTTACTTTTTCTATGAATCTATAAATCAAGCAAATTTTTATATATAAAACACATCATTTTCGATGCACAAGAACAAAAAAACCAAAGTTCCTAGTTTATACGCAGCCACCTAGGCATAATATATGTAACCTTGGGCAGTTCCGCACGATGTAACATTATGATAAATCCCGTGAATTCTGCTCACATTTTATGTTCCTACTCCGAGGGTATGCAGATTATACACTTCGATTTTGATAGGGTGAATAAACTCAGATGAGGCCAACTGGACATGGTCAATTTGTACGCACCATTTGATAAAGATAATAAATATAATCTATATTTAGACTGAATCTAACTCAACCTAACCTAAGTTAACCTGAAGCGAAGCTAACCTAATTAAACTGGAACTAATTTGCATCTTGCTACTGATATACTCATGTCCTTTATATTAACTCAAGCTCATTTACAACCAGAATTTCATACAAGAACTTCGTGACACTCACGACCTTCCCGACCTACCTAATTTTCTCCGCAGTGCCTGTAGCAGGAAACGTAGGTCCTTCCAGGGGAATATTATGTCCCTGATGTTTTACGAAACAGTGTAGGTCGTAAAAACTCTGACACAAAACGCGCAAAGCGAGAAACGCGGACACGAAGTTTATGTGCTCGATGAACTTTGCTCTTCCTTCGCAAAAATAGCAGGGAAACATCTGCAATAAGCGATAAGATACAAGGAACTTATCTGGAAAGGATTTATAATCAAAAATACTTAAGTCTTATAAACTTATAATATCCTAGATATAATTTCGTTTGTTTTTCGTTGACAATGAACCAATGGCAATGAGAATGGCCAGAGAAAAGAAAGAAAAAGAGAAGGAAACCGAGAGGAAACAGCGCTGCATTAAGTGCACTCCTGTTGAGATGCTGAGTGAATCTGAGTGAATCACAACAAGTCCTGTTGCGTTTCACCGAGGTAGGTCTTACATGTGAACACATAAGAGGATTAATCCTTAAGTAAAGTGTAGCTTGTACTTGACGTATCCTCAATTAAAGGACTTGTTTTTCTCCTGTGCTAAAAACTTTCTGTATATATGCTCAGGGTTGTGAGGTTGCAACGCTGAAACGCGATTTCAGCATTACCAGATGACGCAATAACAGAGTGCCGTACAAAAAACATGTCGTTATAAAAGAAATAAAATACATTGGTTTAATAGGGAATTAGAACGTTTTGTCTTAAACATGCGCATTAACCGAGTTGCCGCACATTTGGCTGTACCACAGACGGATTTTATATTTTATAGTCGATATCTTCTATGTTAAATACCCAAAAATAAAAATTCGTTACCTTTCAGTGAAATGTGGATCGTGGTCCAATTGATAACCCTCACACCGTTGATAACCCCATCAATATGCAAAGTCTTCACCATGGGCTATCTCACCGGCTCACAACGCTTGCCCGGCGACAAAGAATATCAACGTCATGGACTCACCATCTCCGGCGCCATTTCCCTAGCTGTCGAAGAGGTAAACGCCGGCGAGTTAGGCCGCCGCGGGCACAAGCTCGAGTTCATCGTGGCTGAAACCTACGGCAAGGAAATCATCAGCGTGGAGCAAACTGCCACACTTTGGAGGCGGAATGTCTCGGTTTATATCGGCCCACAGGAATACTGCGAGCACGAGGCGTACTTAGCAGCTGCTTTTAATTTACCCATGATTTCTTATGTAAGTATTATTAGAAACTCTCTTTACATGCTATGTTGTTGTTCTTTTACTAGTTATACAATATAACTAGTATAACTTATACTATTATAATAGTTAATTTAACCCACTAATTTACATAACTTGGAGTAAACCCATTAAAACATCATCAACCATCAACCATCCGGTCGCAAATCAGCGTCGTCTAGGTAACCACCTCACATAAATCACACCGCTTCATGTAATAATTATCGACTCGGGGAAAATCATCGACACTGCATAAACGACAAACGCGCCGACATTACGCCCCCGGCGGCGAGTGAGGCGGTCGACGTGCCGGCCCCAATGAGTGCGCGTGGATTGTGCTATTAATGCCGCTGGGGTTTAAGCTTCGGCAAAGTGGTTAAATATGCTACGGGGTTAAACTCTTCATTATTGTACGCTACATTTAATTTCATTCAAATCTGAATTACCTTTGACGTAAATTTAAGGTTTTATGTTTGGGTATTAGAAGAATAAGCTTTTTCATTAAAGGATAGCACGAATTGTTTCTGATTTTACTTAGGGATTAGCCTTGAACTAAAGGCTGGATAAATTTTTAATATTTGTATCAACTTGACCCAGCCTGGGTTACTTAAAATTTCTAGGGTTCTAACCTTTGAGCTACCACAGATTAACAATCGTCTCATTAATAATTTGAACACTAAGCCGAACGTGTTCAAATTGAGACGATTGTTAATCTGTGGTAGCTCAAAGGTTAGAGCCCTATAAATTTTAATTAACCCAAGCTGGGTCAAGTTGATACATATATTAAAAATTTATCTAGTTTTTAGTTCAAGGCTAATCAAATTATTAATTTTGAACCCAATTAATATTTATTGGAGTATGAAATTTCATTAATTATAATGTTAAAATTTATATTTAAAAAATACAAAGAATGATATTATCTTTCTGTTTTTGCGTGTTTTTTCCGTGATTTGTAGTTTTTTATAAGACAAATTATGTGAAAATACGCTAAAATGAACTTGGCTGTGCACTGCCGCGCATAAAATAAAGATTATATCTACCTACATACTTTCGTAAATTTTCGGACATTGTACACAAGACACTGATCGCCACAGCCGATAACACGAGGCGGTAAAAATACATTATGTGCACGCAATCCTTAAATAACTCGCCTTCAACTTGAAAGTCTTCTATAGAAACCTAATGAAGGCAAAAATAGTTGATGATTATGCATTATTAAGCTCTGAGTTTATCCATATTGAAATTTAAATAATTACCTAATTCTCCCTCATTATTCTAGAGATCCATCTAGATAAATTAATTTTATCTAATTAAAAAAATCATTAAACTTAATACTCAAACTCATCCATTTCATTCATTACCGGTCGGTGTCTTGTTGATATCTACAAACAATTCCTTTCTAAACTGGGAGAGTTTACACAAAACACAAAAGTAAAATACGCCTAACACAAATTCCCGAGGAAATGGAACTTTAAAGCTACTGTCGCGTCCTAGCTACCATTATACTAAATTAAATAAAACCATTCCAAGTATTCCTACCTACGGTTAGGTTAGAAGTACGGTTAAGTTGCCTCCAAGCAAAGGAAGCTAATGAAAATCTTGATCGTACGCGTGAGATTTATATAAATTATACGACAAACTAGTTTCCAACCTCTAACCTCCAACAACATGCAAACAGCTGATAAAAGTGACAAAAAAATTATATTTTCGCTTTAAAAAATACAGCAAAACAACAAGTAAATATAGGTTATCCAAGCTTGACCGAGAATTGTTGTAAATTTATTGTTCTAGCAGACTTACAGCAAAGATAAAATTGAAGAAATTCATTTCACTTAACCCACAGCACGCAGCAAATTACGTTTGCAGTTTTAATCTACGGTAATAAACATTATCTGATATTTCGCAGTGTTGGTAATAAATTGTGGCGAACTGCGGAAAAACATTATGAAATGATAAAGGTAGATTATAAATTATAAACTTACATGAACTTTATATGGTAATGCGTATTTATTTTATATTGAGAATTAAAATCGCTTTATGAGTTATATAATTGATTGGTATTAACAATGTCAAAGTGTAATTAATTGTAGTCCAATGATTATTAATACACGTAAAAACAACTTTGTATATTTATTTATGTATAAATGGCCAAGAGCCAAGTGTGTCCCTTCGTAATAATAATAAAATGAAAGTGCTCAAGTTTAAAATTAGATTTTTCTCGTTAATATTATTAAATTGCCAAATCAATATTTGGTTCTTTCGTTCACGATTGAACTTGGCTCTTTTTAAAAATTGCATTAATTGGGATTTTCATACCTTGTATTTATTTATAAAAATTGCCAAGTTCTTTCGCTCATAATTGTAATAAATGAAAATTGTTAATATCGTCAAATTGCAAGTATTAAACTTGATTCCTTCAAGTTTACGATGCTTTTACTGGCGAACAAATTTAGCTATTCTTACAAAGCTATTTTAATTGGAATTTTCATCCTTTCTGCATTCTATAATTTCCAGATCTGTTCTTTTGCTAAAAACGTAAATAAAGCCATTGAAAACAAATAGAAACATTTCCTATGATAGATGCACTTGAAGCAATGCAATTAATTAAAATTATTGCTCGTTAGGTTGAGTGCATCTTCAACATGCAATTGCATTTGCATTTTCATTTGCATAAACACTGAATTTATGCAAATATAATTTACAAATAGAAAACAGGGCTATATTTATAAATATATATTTATATAAATGTTATAAACAAGGCTCGTCTAATATGCATTATGCGTAAATGTATATGCAATTGCATATTTTCCCCGTTTTCTAAGATAAATGCATATTTGGAAAAACCCAAATTTATTTAGGCATAATTCAAACTATATAGAAAAGATAGGCGTGATACGGACTTGAACCAGCAGCAATCAACTGCCGGTTGACTGCCCTACCATTAGACCATCAGCGCTCCTTATTAGATTGCGTATTAATGGTCTAATGGTAGGGCAGTCAACCGGCTATTGATTAGTTCCGGTTCAAGTCGGGATCACGCCTATCTTTCTTGGTAGTTTGAATTATCCCTACATAAATTTGGACCTGGAAATCTCCTTTATCAGTATATTTCTTAAAATCGTGTATAAATTAAGCATATTTTTCCACTTTCCATAGAAGAAACACAGGCAATATTAAAATATTAAATCAAAAATTACGTTTGTAGAGTCTAATTTTAATTGCATTGCCTTTCGTATTTCTAAATTATAATAATAAGGATTTTTCTAACAAAAAGATAAAATTAAATGTAAATGCAATTAACAGGGCCTATGCTATTACAAAAAGAAATATTAAATTATTGCGAACAAATTAAATTATCAAATTATAAAATATGCGCCATTAACTACTGCACATAGATTCAAATATATTTCAATCTCTGTTAACATTTACTTTATATAAGCGAAATTGTATGCCAATAAATGAAAATACCTTAAAGTATTCGTGGTTATCTGCACTTTCCAACACTAACTCTATTTGGAGCATTCCCTCCCGGGTCGTGATCAAAAAATTATTAGTGTTAAAAATTTATTAAAATCCACTCATACTTCAATATGCTAATGAATTTGTAATAAAAGTGTATTTGAGTATTTGTAATTGAATACGTGATGAGTTATTATAGTTTTTTTAATATTTACCTTTTGTCCTTTTTGGAGCCACCCCAGATTATAAATATATAATATTATAGTCGAATGAAAACACAATTCCCAAAAAAGTGATTTTACTAACTTATTGTTCGTAAATAATAAAATTATTCTTTTTTATTAACAGTTCTGCACCGTTAACGAAACGTCCGACAAGAGCAAATTCCCCACATTTGCACGCACACGACCGCCAATCACGCAAATCTCCAAGTCAGTTGCATCTGTGTTGACTTATTTCAACTGGACGAGTGTAAGTGTATTAATCTACGATCTCATATTTTATGTCTCTATTGACCTTGACTGTGGCCTTGAATTCAAGCATTTCAGCATAAAGGTTATCAGAATATTGCGAAAGTTTATTCATCTTGATTCTTGATTATATTAAGAGACCTACAAATAACCAAATGAAGGGAAATCAATAAATGTGAATAGTCAGATAAAAATTTATTCATAATGTTTGTTAAGAAATTATTACTACATATATAATGTTTAAGAAGTTATAATTGACTACAAAATTTGTAATTTTTAAATTTCTAAAAGGAAAAACAATATTTTGCATTTTTAGGTAGTTATATTAAGTTATGTTAAGTTATTATTATTGAAAACATCTTTTTATGGTATTACAACAGTCATTCCTGCAAAGTGAATCCTTCCGCTAACTGTGGAGCAATAACTGTCGCTGTAAACTCTAAACCAATTGGCAACTCGCCCAGTTCACTTCAACAACTTACCAACACTCCAAAAACTTTAACCTATTCTAACCTAGATACGTTCTATTCCAGCTTTAGTTAAATATATTTCAACTGTAACTATTAACTATGTAATTGCATATAATTACATAGTTACAGTATAATTACAGTTACAGTTGAAATGTATTTGACTAAAATCTCGGAAGATTAACCTTCACTTTGTTAGGTGGTGCTGCTATTCCTGAATTCGCCGAATCCTTCCGACTTTGAATATGGTAATATCGCCCGAGTGATTCCGCAATACTTGTCGGCGGTGGGCGTCAACGTTGTGGCAAGCAAGTCCTGGAGTCAATCTTACATGCATGTCAATGGGTATAACATGGAGAATCCGTTCCATCAACTTGTGGAAGACACATTCAAAGATACACGAAGTAAGTTGAGCTGGATTATTTTTATTACGATATTCATCTTTATAAATTTATCGTTTGATATTTCGATGTCTTTGATATCTTTAGATCTGAGTCTTTGTTGTTTTCTGTTGCAGTTTACGTTATCCTAGGTCATCATTACGAACATCTAGAGTTTATGGTTGCGATGGAGAAGCGGAAACTGTTTGAGAAAGGTGAGTATCATTAACATGCACTCAATTAATCATCCAATTGTGTAAGGACTCAGCACGCAGGATGCGAAGGTGTTAACGACCACATAAAGCGGTTTATGAAGGACGAGTATAAATAAAACAGTAGTCAATAATTCTCTTTCATTATTCACTAGAAACTTCACGAACTTAATACAGAATTATAAAATATTAATTAGATGCGTTTATAAATTTTTCCTTGAGTAGAGAAACTAAATAATAAATTTTCACTATCATCAGAAATTCGTTGGAAACAAAAAATGAAAACAAATAATTTAATAATAAATCATTCTTTAATAAAAAATTCTGTCAATAAACAGCAGATGGTTGAAAACAAGTTGGAAACTTTTTTAAAACTGAACATTTAACTCGATATGAACGGAGTAGGAAAGTTTGTATAACGGTAAGGACAAAAAGCACAGTTTCATCGGATTAATCAAAACTGCATTTGGCTTATCGTTTGTTGGAAATGCAATCCAGGTGCAAATACTAAGCCTTACATGAAATAAATATCACAAAATAAATGGATAAATCCAGATTTGCAATTAAAAATTTATAATTACACTTCCTAAGCAAAAGGAAATACGCTTACATCCAAGATAAATAAACCATAGAGCAATGAAAATATGCCCGTAGCACGATATATCATCCGGTATCATCCAATAGTTCATTCTGTCAATAGTTGCTGTCAAGGATAAAGTTCAGTTTAGCGGGAGAGAATTCAGGATGTGTTTTATTGTTGTGTACATTGTGTACATTCTGTACGTATCACTATCTATCCAGAAGCCCAAGTCCAACCACCAATAAGTCACATATCATCATTCGGATATTTGGGCTTCGTTGTTTACGTTGTTTACGCTGCCCCAACTCGTGAATGATCCCAATTTTGCCATCATCTCCTTTCTGGGGACACTGTCGTACGCTGCATTCAAAGGGATGAATACCGCGTACGCCCCTTCCTCGGACTGTACATACCCTGTCGAGACACTCTACCTGTTCTCGGGTTCCCCTTCTTTTTCTAAAATAAATCTTTTTCTTTCAGCGTCCTCACCATCATCCACCTCCATCATTATGTTATAGGAGGGCTCTATTATTACAATCCCCGTATAATTCTCAGGCTTCTTCTGGTCTACTCTGGCAAGTTTAGCCATCCTTTCAAACTATTTCTACCCAGACCTGCTGCTTCGCTTTTCTTCATATTCCGAATTGCCGCCTTTAATTCTTTCATCGTAAAATTTTCCACGTTTATTTCTAACAATCTTTGGGTACCGCTTCTTCCTGCCCCTCGACACTTTCTTACTTTGAGTTTCCCACTCCTAGAGCTCTTCCCCCGCCAACACGCAGATACAAGTCCTTCATCTTCTTGCAATTCCAAATTCTCGTCCTTTGCTTAATTTCCTATTATTCTTGTTTCCTCTTACTCATCTCACATAGGCTCTCCCTTTCTTTCTTCTAATCCGTAAATGCTACAATGCCGCACCTTCCTCTGCTCTTCTAACCCACTGTGGTCTAGTAGGACCGTTGCTCGACTCTCAGGCCGGCTGCCGCGGTTGAAGCCCCAGCTCAATACCCATGGGTGGGACGAACTGATACCTTTCAGGTAGGAATCCGAAAGTGCGCCAAGTAGTTTTTTCTTCTTCTTCTCTGCTCTGCTTTTCACTCACTATCAAACCACCTGTCACCTTACTTTTCTCCTCCCACATAACTGGACAAAGCCGCTTTGATTCAATCACGCACCCTCCTGGTTTTTTTCTAAAACCCTTTTTCTTTCGCCAGTAATGCTTCCAATCCTTCTCTTTCTTCCAGTCTCCTCCTGACCATCTCCATCATTATTTTATAGCATTCTCCTTCTTCTGGTCTCCTTCCATCTGGAGAGATTCGACAACATCTTTCTTCCGCTCCTCCGAACTCTCGTCTTCTCTTCTGCAAATCCTGTGACTTCCCTGACAGGTTTAGCCATCCTTCCAAATTAATTCCATCCAGACCTGTTGCTTTGCCTTTCTGCATTTTCCGTATAGCTGCGTTCAATTCTTCCATCGTACAATTCTCCATGTTTATTTCTACCAATTCCTGCCCCCTCTACACTTTCTTAAATTGTGTTTCGTACTTTTGGAGATTTAACGACACCACATGATTAGCTCTTCCTCCGCCATCATCCAGATATCTCCACAAGTTCTTCCTCTTTTAGCAATTCCAAATTCTCGTTCTCTGTTTAAATTCCCTCTTGTTTCCTCCTACACATCTCCTATATCCGATCCCTTTCCTTTTTCCAATTCATGAATGCTTCTTTACCGCTCCTTCAGCTCCCACACCTTCCTCTGCTCTTCTTTGCACTCCCTATCAAACCACCTGTCAACGTACCTTTCTCCTCCCACATAACTGGACAAACCCTCTTTGATTCTGTCACGCACTGCCCCGGATTTAAACGTTTGGGGTTACCTGGGCTTCGTAAAAATATTTGATCCCTGAAAACACCCCAGATCGGTAGTTAAAACCCTTCTACAAGCAGGCCCGGTTGAATGAATACTCAAAATTACTACAGAATTTGATTTAGCAGCGTTATGTTGATATGTTTTTACTTCTGATTGTGAGTGGAACTAAAAGAAACCCAATACACATATTTGGAATGAAAAATTTGCTCGTCAGGGGCATTGGAAATACATATATTTATGTTTTTTCTTCTGGAATAAAACCGGAAATAAACAAAAATAATCACTAGCTAGCAGGTATAAAGCCTCTTATTATCAAATGTAGATTTTCGTTGTTGTCCATTCTCTATAATATTATATTCATTATTTATTTAGTTTATTTAGTAATCCTCCAAACAGGATCCAACTTGAGCATATCTATTGTTTTCGTAGCAAAACTGCATAGCAGCTGTGCTATGAAACTCTAAGCTTTGATCTCTTGAATATTCATTTTCAAAGTGAAAACTAATAACATAACTAATATGAAAACTTGTACAGCATCGCAAAGTTTGCTTGGTTTCAATTTTTAAGAGAAGACAAAGTGTCCACATAAAACCGAGTGTGTGTTTTTACTCACGATGAGAGTAGAATTTCTTATTAAAACAATGTTAGAAATTATTTCTATACACGTCCACTACAAAGTGGCATAGCGTTTTCTATAAAACTATAAATGATAAATGATATCAGAAAACAATATCCAGTATTTGATTATACAGGATCCAAGATGTTAGCTAGTTTTAAACTTCCTTTTCCGGTTACAAATTTGCAAATATCAAATAGGAATCAAATGACTCACTTACTTACTTAGAAGTCCTTCTCCAATTTTAATTACAATCATTATTAATGAAAAGAAATGCGGTAATTCCTTTCTCAATACACCCAATGACCTATACTCAAGGATCTTAATAACTTGATTTTAATTAAAATTAGAGAAGAAAATTTCATAATTTAATTACAAATCTAATATAGATATGAAGAAAATTTTCATCTTGTGTAACTTAACACTTCACAGGTGAATACTTCGTGGTTGGAGTGGATATCGAAGAATACAATGAAAAAAATCCAGCCACGTATCTACAAGGCTTTCTTACTGAAGAAGCTGATCCTTCGGCACAGAAGGCATTCCGACACTATTTGGGTGTCGTGCCCTCGAGTCCTGTCGGTTTTGAAACCTTCACCGTTCAGGTAAATAGCTACTTGGAGAAACCGCCATTCAATTTCTCCAATCCGCTGAATCATCTCAATGTCACCGCTGGCAAAATCGTAAGTATATACTTCTTTACACTTTGGAAGTAAATTTTATATGTTTACATTGAAAATATAATATTTTATAAATTTGATAAGTTGTTATGTACGAATATAGGATAATTCATGCATGGCTAAAGTGTTTCAACTCAGTTTCACTCACAGTCAGTTTTGCTATAGATATTTATGCGAAAAGTTCACGCCGCATACACAGTGTCTGAGTCCTGATTCCTGGGCGTGAAAGGCAGCTATGATCATAAACTTTGTCTGACAGATTGTCTCGGGCGCCGCGTATCTCTACGACGCTGTGCATTTGTACGCCAAAGCTTTGATGCAAATTTTAGACCAGGGCGGCGACACTCGTAATGGTACTGCGATTATAAACTGCATCAAGGGAACGCACTATAAAAGTGCAATGGGGTTAGTACCATGTTTATCATTTTCTTCGCATATTATTTGCATTATTTCAATTCGGAATTTTACAAACAGATACATGGTCTATATGGACGAGAATGGAGATGCGGAAGGCAACTACACCCTCATCGCGAGGAAGAGATTGCACATCGATGTAGACAGTGCGGGCGTTGGTGGCGGTGGAGGCGGTGCAGCCGGCATTACAAGCGCCGGTTATGGCTTATATCCGGTCGGCGTGTTTGCCCTGCGCTCAAAGGATTCGAAATTGCCAGTAAGTCAGAACTTTTTGCTGTTATAAACGTTTTTGGGAGTGAATGAAACGCAAATTGAGTTAGGATTTCATCTTTCTTAAAGATAACAAATTTTACCAAAATATTGCCACTTTTTAAGTTGCTTTACCAATGCACGAATATTACATTTGTAAAATAAATTAATAACCAAAGACTAATCAGTTTTCAGAATATTGCTGACTTACAATAGCTGAATTTACAATTTATATTCAAATCATCACTTATTGAACGCGTAATCATTTAGTTTTGTATTACCTGCATTGTATTCATTAATGTTCGTATTCTTGTTCAGTACTTACGAACTCATTACTTACTTACTTGTTAGTTGAATTATTTTATTGATTCTACCAGTATTTTCCCTTGTATTAAACAATGAATATTCACGGGTTATTATGTGTGTTAGTTCTTGTGACATTATTATCAGAGGTAAGTAAGAATTCTTTGAATTTTATTTTATTTTACGTTATTTTACTTTAGTTTCTTTTCATTTCATTTGTCTTTTTTCGTTTATTTTCGTCTGTTTTCGACTCTTTTTGATTAGTTTCGCCGTTTTTGGTTTATTTTTGTCTATTTTTGTTTCTTTTCATTTATTGTTGTATCTTTATGTCTCTTATCGCTTATTTTTGTTTATTATCGTCTCATTTTCTTTTTTTTCTCAGCTTTTTATTTATTTCAGCCTCTTTTCGTTTATTTTTGCCATTTTTTAAAATTCTCCTCTATGACGTTTATTTTTTATATTTCAGTTTATTTCGTTCATTTTCGTTTATTTGTAGATATTTCCGTTTATACCGTTTTTTTTTGTGTTATCCTTATTTTTCTGTCTTTCCCCTATTTCGTTTACTTTCTTTTCTGACTCTCTTTTTGTTTATTTTCCTTTATTTCTGTTTCCATTTTTTTTGTGTATTTTCGTTTATTTTCTTTTCTTTTCATTTGTTTTCCTTTACGGTCGGTGTATATTCTTTTTTTTTTTGTTTATTTCACTTTAAGACTTTTTTTTTCAATTAAAATTTTCCGTTGTTTGGCTCTTTTTATAACTATCCATCTAGTTTCGTCTCTTTTCATTTTTTTTTCGTTTATTATTGTTTCTACTTATTTATTTTCGCCTCATTCGTTTATTTTCGTTTAGTTTCATTTATTTTTGTCTATTTTGGGTCTTTTTGCCACATTTGTTTTCAACTATTTTTGTTTATTTTCGTTTTTCGAAAATTCATTTGTTATTGTTTATTTTTCATTATTTTTACGCCTTCTCTTTGTTTCTTATTTTCGTTATGTTTGTTTATTCTCGTTATTTTTCGTTTATTTTAGTTTATGTCAATATGACTTTTCGTTTGTTCATATCTATTTTTGTCTCCATTCATCTAGTTTCGTCTTTCCGTTTATTGTCGTATATGTTTAGTTAATTTAAATTTATTTTTAATTGTTTTCGTCCCCTATTTTTCGTTTATTTTTATTTCCTTCCATTACTTTTTTTATGTCTCTTTTTGTCTCCATATTCGCCTCTTTTCGTTTATTGTCTTTTATTTTCTCCTTTTTTTATATATTTTCATTTATCTTCGTCTATTTTCGTCCCTTTTCGTCGTTTTTCTTATTTTTTCGTGTATTTCCATCTCTATTTGTTTTTTTTTGTCGTTAATTTTGTTTATGTTATTTTTTTCTTTCTTGTTTTATATCTCTTCTTCTCTATATACATCTAGTTTCTTCTCTAATCGTTTATTGTCGTTCATTTTCTCCTCTTTTCATTTATTTCCATTTGTTTTGTGTATTTTTGTTGCTTTTCCTTTATTATCGTTTTTATTCTCCTCCCTTCTTTTAATTGCGTCTATTTTCGTTTATTTCCATTTTTTAAGTTTTTTTGTTAATTTTCGATTCTTTTTTTATTTTTTTCGTTATTTTTCCGATTGTGTTCGTGTATTTTCGTGAAGTTGTTCCTTTTTTTTTCGTTTATGTCCGTTTAGTTTTGTTTATTTTCTTGTATTTCCGTTTAAACCGTTTTTTTCCATTCCATTTTAGTTTATTTTTATTTACATTCACCTCTTTTCTGTTATTCTCATCTATTTTCATCTCCTTTATTTATATATTTTTTAATCCCCTTTTGTAGCTTTTAAACTTTTTTTATCGATTATTTTCGTTATTTTAAACGTTCGTGTATTTTCGTTTATTTTAGTTTATATCGTATTCTTGTTTTATCAGTTCCTCCGTTTCTTGCATTTTTTTCATTTATATTCCTTTATTTTCCTTTATTTTTGTTTATTTTATTTTATTCAAATTTACTTAAATGACGAAACATTGTAAATTACATTGAAAGAATGTATCCGCTGGTCCACCACAACAACTCCTCAACCTTCCGGGCATACCAACGAAACCGGAACTTTCCGGCGTGCTGAAAACCGTCGACGAGATTTTCGTGAACTTCAAGGAGATGGTAAAAGCCGAAGGAAAATCGAACGATCAAGCGGTGGTGGAGGACGTGGGACGGATGGTGCATCGCGGCGAGGAAATGCTCAAGCTCATGGAGGAGAACGCTTTATTGAGTAATTTACTTTCACTCCATTTCCTTCTAATTATGTTTTAATCAAACTTAGCAGCAGCCGCCGTCAATTTAACGAACCGTTTGCACTGCACTTGTAATCCGGATTTCTCACATGTCTTTTAGAAGTGCTGATGATGGAGTCTGGCAACTCAGTGCAAGTAAAAAGCGCCGTCGGGGACACCGTAAAGAAACTGATGGAGGATTCGGTAAAGACTCTGAAGGAATGCAACGTGGTGGTGAAAAAAGATATCAAGGCTAGTTCCGCGCATGTTATGGACATTGCAGGAGGAGCTGCTGCCCAGGGACAGAAGTTGATTGAGAACTTGACAGCGTGTAATAAGAAAGCTGGTATTGTTTAAATTCAATATATTAATCAAAAATTTAAAGGAGTTACTTCCAGGTTTGCAAACCTTGGCATGTACTAAGGGAATTATTGCCAATGATATCTTTCCGTTAAAAATTCATTTGTTGGAAGCGTTCGAGGCGCACAAAGGGGGGCATCTTAAGGCAATCGAAATCCGGAATTATGCTGATCAGTGTATCCTCCACGCCATTGCCGACTGTCGCTCAAAACTTGAAGTTATTCTCAAAGAGATTCAATAGTGGAATCGTACTTGGCCGTTATCCAAGCCTGCATTGTGCAGATTAAACTTTTATATCCATACTTTACATAAATTGAATAAATCGAATAAAGTCGAGTTTAAAAATCGTTTTTTTTTCCTTAAGCCGTTTTAACCTTTACAAATGTAATTCAATTTCAGTGATATAAAAGCACTTATCAAATGAAATTGTTACAGTTTTTGCAATTAACAGATAAAATCGATTGGTTGAATGCAAAACCACCAAATGCGGTGCCACCTTGTGGTTTTCGGGGAGAGAAATGTATCTGTAAGTATTAATTACACTCTGAGACAAACTGGGGTCAATTATTTTGCGGAAAATGAAAAATTTAATTCAGAGAGTTGAAAATACGTTGAATTTTTACAAAAAGACTGCAGCTCGGGGCCTCAGCTAGTATTTTTAACTCTCTGAATAAAATTTTTAATTCTGCGCAGATTAATTGACCCCAGTTTGTATCAGCGTGTTAATCAATTATTATAAGAAATGTGAGATAAATTATGCACAGCGTACACATTGGAAATTATTTATGGAATTGTCGGCGGAACTTTTCTTGTGGTCGCCATCATCGGACTCATATTCTACAGGAATTGGCGCTATGAACAGGAACTAGACAGTCTCCTATGGAAGGTCGACTTTCGTGATATAAAAGTAATCGAAGAGCCAACTAGTCTCGGACCCAAAGTTGCAAGGGTAATGTTAATCAACGTATTCTAACTTTTCTGTTATTTAGCAGAAAACTTCCACGGAAAAGAATAGATATGATTAATTAAAATAAAAGGTCTGCGTGGAAGTTTAATTGAATTTTCGTTCTTTTGCGCTCGAAAAGAGCGCTAATGATGCCTGTTAGCAAGGACTGGCTAACAGAAAAAGTAAACGTAAATGCAGGAAAAGACTGCAGGGCAATTTGCAAATGTGGCAGAAATTATACGCCATTTAATAAATCGAATCTGGGTTTTATAATTTAGTTTTATAATTTGAATGAAATGCCTCAGACACATCATTTGCGCACAAGTCCTGGGTCGATACCCTCCATCCCTGACTGCGATGTTGATTTTCGCTTCTCGAGCAACTTCACTGAAATTGGAATTTATCAACGTCGGCCTGTTGCTATCAAGAAAATCCACAAAAAGTCCATCGACATTAGTCGCGAAATGAAGAAGGAACTGAAAATGGTATATATCAACTAATATTTGATAAATTTTATAATGTGTCTAGTTATTATTATTATTATTCAATATGCAGATGCGTGACATACGACAGGATAATTTAAACGCTTTCATCGGAGCATGCACTGATCCTCCTAACATCTGCATTGTAACTGAATATTGCACGCGAGGAAGTTTAAAGGTAATGATATAGCTATATAATTGAGTTTAACTCAATTTGAATACCTCAATCTCAGGACATATTGGAGAACGAGGACGTTAAGTTGGACAACATGTTCATCGCATCGCTGGTGGGCGACATCCTGCGGGTGAGTCCTGCTGCAATTTAATTGGTTTACTTTATTGCGCGCCAGAGGCGGCCGGCTTACTGCCACCGCAGGCGTTTGTAAACAGGCGATAAATATACATACAGTATGATTAAACTTTATTTAGATACTCAATTATCCAATTTTCTCGAGAATAACAAATTATTCGTTATTTATTATTCAGGATTCATTATTTTTGTATTTATCATTTATTGATATCTTTCGTTAAAGGAATAAATTTTAGATTAGTGTTTCTCTTATAAACTTCTTGAAACTTCGCTTTCACCAAGCTGTAAGTAAGTATTCTGGTGACGTAGATCAGTTCGGTTTCTGCGTGACTCCCGACTGATTAATTATTATTAAATTCGCGCATATTCTTTTTAACCACGTAAATAAGCCATTTATCATTTTGAAACAGTGTGCGGTCGTTTTGTACACGTAAAGCGACAGTGCGACGCTTCAAGCTTTGCTGAAGAACAGAAAACATGGGAATAGGAAGTTGTTACTTCATTGTTACCATACATAGGTTGATATTAGGTGCAGGAAAGTATTATATAAATCTGCCTAAAAAACTGTTATCTTTTGTTGCTGTTTTGTATGTATGAGAAGTTGTTTTGCTGACTAAATTACACAACGTGTGACGATAAACCAGGGCTGGCAAAAACCCGGGTTTTTCGAATAAAACCCAACCCACCCGGTTA
>JAODVP010170087.1:0-10842 GCA_025400035.1 Tetradonia laticeps
AAGTAATCGCATTTCCAAGTTTTGTATTTTACGTGATGGGACAGAACATTCTACACGTGGAGAGCAATTGACCTTTTCGAAGTTGTTTTAATGATAATTATAACCACAAAATTCAACTCAGCTTTATTTTTACAACTATACAAATTTTCTTGCCAAATATGAATGTGGGTCCTCCCACATTGCGGTTGAGGGTTTTTCGCGCATTTTTGATAGTGTTTCGAAACTATTGGAGATAAAAATCTGTAATTTTGCATGTTTATCTCGGCATCAACAATAAGTGTGCTAAATTTTAATCATATCGAAAGGGTTGAGGTAAATTTTAAATCAAAGTGTATCGGGTTGACGTGATGTTTCGGTAAGTCCAGTCAAAATGGACATAAACATTTCCATGATAACATTAATTCATGATCAAATCGCGCCATCTCTTGGTTCGTACTTAAGTTACCAAGCGTACTACTGGTTGCCTATAGTAAAGCACCACTTGTTGCATATTTAGGAATGCGGAATAAATCGCACATTTCTATGTATAACATTTAGCTTCAAGGTGATGTAAAGTGCTTAAACGTTGATTGTTCTACGCTTGTTATATTATTAAACTGCATACGACGCTATAGGTGCAACATGAGTAAAGTGAATGGAAAAGAATGGAAATTCCAGTCGGGCGTAGCGTCGATTCGACATTGCATAATGAGAATTCGTTGTTAAGACTCTTTCTAGTTTCTCCCTCTTTCATTGCTGCTATGTCTTGTATTTCATGCTTTTCTTATGTTTTATAAGTCATAACTTTGTTATTACTTCTCGCTTCTATTTAGAAGTATTGGCCGTATTGGCGGTATTGGAGGTATACATAACGCCGTTTCGATTTCACCGTGGCTCATTATTAAGACGCGGGTTGAGCTTTATGTGATGCAAATGCGCGAATGCAACGCTTGACCTGCTGCTCTTTGCGGACGCGCGAAGCCAGTCGTGTTGGCCACAGTGTCGTAAAATTTCCGCGAGCGAAAACGACATCAGCTCACCTTTTGCAGCTGCGATTGTGTACGAGATATACACACACGAGGTGGCCCAAAGTATTTGGTCCCGAGCGAAATTGACTCAATTGTTGATTCACGCCGTAAGTCACAAGTCGTGAAATCAAGTCGCAGCGAGCATTAAATCTATTATTATGCCCACATACGCCTCGAAAGTGCAGCAATTGCGGTGCGGATGGACGTGAATGAATCGAATGAATGCAGCAGGCACAAGAAACAGCCTGCAGCGCGGAGTGTGAGTCAGTGGGGTCGGCGCTGCGACGGCGCGACCGACTCAGCAAGTCGGCTGTCAGTTAGCAAAGAGACGTGGTGCAGCGCGCCGCTTAAGTCCAGTGCGCACAGTGACCATTCACACACCTCGTCTCTAACAGTACTCTGGTACTGCGCGCCGAAACCAGCGGCGAAAAAAGTGACTTTTACTTTTGTCCTTCCTCGGAAAGATTACATTACTTCGGGTGTTTACTACCTTTCCTGTTAAAATACAAGTTAACAACAAAGTGAAATCTTCGTGACTTGTTTTAAAACTTGTGTAAAGGAACCGGAGTGATTTCCTGTAGATGGTAAGTTACTTACGTTACAAAGTCTTTCCAAAGAAGAACAAACAAAGAAATACTTGTACGGATTACGCCTGAGTCACATCATCTATGATTGTTACTTATTACTTATTGTAACTTTTTGCACAGTGTTTGGTTGTTACCATAGACGAGTTTCATTGCAGTTTGCTGCAATGATGACCCAATTTTGTGCGAAACAAGTCTAGCAGACACAACAATGTCGGCCTTTGTCTTCTTACATACTTTTTCAAGACTATTAAAAGGAAATACCAGTTGTTGCAATAGCTGGCATTAAACGATTGCTGGTGTTTCATCATAGCAAAAATAATCTTCGTTTTAACATCGCTTCTGACATTGTACATCTCAAAACAGTACAGTAAAACCAAATTTTTCTATATCACTGTACAAAATCTCCTCTGGAATAATACTTAGATTAAAAATTTTTGAAATCCGTATAATTTCCTAGAAATATAGTAAAAACTCACTAAAGATGTTTGCTAGAGGCCTCAAGAGAGCGGCATATATCAAAGAAATGCACACGTGTTTGGCGGGATATTCTAACTCGTTTTCTTTCGGGTTGCAAGGGCATGCACGGATGGTGAATGTGCTAGCGAGAGAATTTCATGGTTAAAAATTAAGCAAACGTTTGATTTCTATGTTTTACAACAGATGTAGTTTTGAGAAGTACGGCAACAAATTATGGGCACTTACAGTTCATTTACAGTTTAATATTCTTTTGATAAAAAAGTGTCCACACGACAGAGGTGAATTTGCCAGAAATTGTGACCACAAAGGGAGGTTTTACTGTATAATAATTGTAAAGATGTTTAAAGTTGCGTGTTTCGACACGCAGTTTCCGATGATTAGCACACAGCGACATTCCTGTAATTACGCGCACTTCCAGCGAATCGGTGGCGGCGTGTAGTAACAGTAATAGCGACGTGCGATGAATTTCGCCACTTTTGCCTCATTCAATCGCGTTCGCAGGCGATTTCGCACCGAATACGGGGAATAACTTAAGTAGACTCAAGCGAAGTTGTGTGCTGAGCAGGCGGAGCAGAAGAGGCGATATTATAAGGATGCTCTTGTGTTTTTGCAACTAGTTTGCTGCACACGCATCTACTTTACGAGTATTTGCGGCTGGACGTTCAGGTGCGTTGAGTCGCAACGCAAAAAGTGTTACGTCCAACGGATTTCGCGATTGAGTTAACATTACGTATGCTGGTTTGCTAATAAGTTACATTAGATGTACATTAGATGATGTTAAGTAGTTGTAGGCGTACTTGACAAAATCGGAGCAGTTGTTTATTTAGATACTCACACTCCAGGACGGTTAATTTTCAAAAAAGAGCCATTTTTATTCTGAAAATGTTCATATTTCTTTATTAATAGGAACAAACGCATACAATGTCTATGTCTTTAGAGAGAAAATCAGAGTTTTTTACTTCATTTTTGACTTAAAGAATCTTTATAGACAGGGTAGCTACTTTTCTGGAAATCAGGGAATAATATTTGATCAGGGATCAGGGGAAAATGTAATTTTGGTCAAAAGACAGGGAAAATTACAGCGCCTCAACATTTTTAGTTAGATGTTTTATTCGTGTGCAACTATTACGTTTGTAGAGGCTCTTGTCACCATCTCAGCCGCGAGCTGAGCTTCGAACCGAGGAAATAAGTTAGATCTTAAGTCATCATCTTGCCGTGAGCCGCGCTTCGAGCCGAAGAAAAGACTTTATTGTAATCTTTACTCACCCTCTGAACCACGAGCCGAGCTTCGAGCCGAACCAAATTAGATAGTAAGGGTTTGTCTCCATTTGAACCGCAAGCCGAACCATATTACTTTAATATTAATGCTTTGTTAATATCTAAACCGCGGGACAACATTTGTGCCGAGCCAAATTATTTTGAGTTTACGGATTTATCAACATCTGTGCCACGAGCCGAGCTTCGAACCGAGCTAAATTACTTTGATCTTAAAACTCAAACGCCGCGTTAACATCCCTTGATATAGATAATAATGTAACCTCATACTCTGGCGAGCTTTACGCAGAGTTTTTCGTGAGTCTATCCAGGGTAGTGTCGATACGGATCAAAAGCATGATCGAAAAATGTTATAACACCGACGTAAAATTCACACGCGCCGCATGATGTTAAAAACATGACGCACTGCAAGGAGGTCTGGCGTTGCTTGCAAGCGACGCGGAGAGGGGGTGTAGCTCTACGAGGTACCATTCCATGCAGCTCAGACGCGTGGTCGGCTCCTTTCTGAACGGTCATACGCAGCGTTATTTGTTTTTGCGATACACACTAGCGTAGCCAGGCCTTTTAGTGTTATATATATGCTTATGTTATCTATTGCTCTATCAACCTTGCACGGATTTTTCAGTTAGATTATATTAGGTTAGGTTAGAATCAGAAAGTTTAGCAAAACCTTTGGCATTGGACTCCTACGTGTACCTTTTTCTGTGAAATTAGGGCTTGGATTTATATTTTCAGATAAAAGTACCACAGTATTATTATTGATCCTAAAATATATTTCTGTAAGTCTAAACACATCTTAGTGGTTTATAAATTCATATAACTGTTCAAAGACGGAAGCAAAGTGAAAAGTTACATCGCTAACGAGAACGCACGATATTACTCCATTTCCTTTATTTACATACGCTCTGTCTTCGTTTGCTAAACAAATTCCTTCCTTAAATTTGAGTTCGCCAGCTCGGTGGCTTGTTGAAGTGCATCCATGCAGTCAGTCAAAGAGTTGCATCAGTTCACTTCCTCTGAGCCTCTCTTTGTTCGCAGACGTCGAGCAACTATAAACATCGATTTGGCCTCTTCGGTTTGCCGCTACAAATCAATTAATCGTGCTCGGGCTGTCCGTACATGCGCCGAAGACTTGTGCAACGCAGGTCTTTGACTCGCGGTTATTAATTCCCATGCAATTATTCGGCGCGGTCGTAATTGTTTAATTGCATTACGCGCTCGAAAAATAAACACCACCAGTGACGGACTGGCACGGCTTAAAATAAACACGTTCGGCAAACATTGTAACACATGTAAGACATTGTGAGGTATTGTAAGACATTGTTATAACTCTCATAAATTATTCTGTGTTTATTCCTGACTTGTTTGACTGTATGTCTTCAACCCTTTGATTCGACTGCCTCAGTAGAAATTTATACGCGGTCGATTTGTTTTCGCGCGTGGAAATGTTACGAAAAAGAAACGTAACTTTCTTTTCGTGCAATTGTGCACAGCTCTCAACAGGTGCATCTTTCCCAGTGCGTTTACCGTATTTTCCAATGTCGCGAACAATGTCGCGTGATCTATCTGGCCACTTGGCAAAGAAATCGACTTTCCAATGCACCGGCTAATTACCATGAGCGCAAACGCTGGGATTCGTGGAAAAGAAATGAAATTACGCGGTGCAACGCAATGCGTAACACGCGTTGCATTGCAGACGCCGCAATTATCTCATTATCAAACTAATTGCACTGTTGCTGCGCTATTAGCTTGATTACGAATAGCAGATGTTACTTGTCATGTCTACACTCTATGAATTGCGAATGGTATCCTTACCTCTGTAGGTTGATGTACATGTACTGATGGTTTCATCTTGCGAATCAGAAAATTGCAATTTCAGCCGCTGTCGATGATACACATTGAAGATGGAAACACGAAAAAGTAAAATCGCGTTTAAGTAAATTCACTTCAATGCAAGTGGCGTGCTGTTGCTTGCAGACTTGCAGACTTGCAGAGAGAAAATCGACGATTGTAATTACTAATTAGTCATGAATGTCAGTCAGCACGAATTTCATGCATGATCATTGTCGCTAGTTTCTAAATAAACGAAGGAGTCACGTCTTGGGAACTTGGTAAGTTGCACTGTATACCATTCGTTACCATTGTTGGTGTAGCAATCCGATTGGAACATTTTCATTAGATACGCGATTGAAAAAGGACTCGGTTCATTTTTATTGAATTGGGCTATAAAAATCAGTTATATATGTGAAATAATATAAACGTGGTGCACCCGCCAGGCACAGCTCATTTTTGATGCGCACCACGTTTTTAGTACGAGTTATGCATACATCGAAGTTGACCACCTAATTTTCATACACTTTTTGATCTTATATTTTTTCTATAATTTTCTCTTTTTGCCAAGCACACTAAAAACGTGGTGCGCTTCAAAATTTTAATAACTTATTAATATGTAATAGTGAAAACTCAGATCTAAAATGTAAAATCACCAAGAAAACTCCAAAAACTTTGCTTTCTTTAAAAAACTCTAGGCTATGACACTAAATACTTTGCACCTCATTCATTTGCTACTGTTTTGCAAGTGTTTGGGTAAAGTGTTGATAGATTATGCAGCCGCCACAACATAAAATGCAGGCACACCTCATGTTTTAATGCACACCACGTTTTTAGTACGAGTGATGCATATATCGAAGTTGCCCACCTAAGTTTCATACACTTTTTGATCTAATATTTTTTATATAATTTTCTTTTTTTGCCAAGCACACTAAAAACGTGGTGCGCCTCAAAATTTTAATAACTTATTAATATGTAATAGTGAAAACTCAGATCTAAAATGTAAAATCACCAAGAAAACTCCAAAAACTTTGCTTTCTTTAAAAAACTCTAGGCTATGACACTAAATACTTTGCACCTCATTCATTTGCTACTGTTTTGCAAGTGTTTGTGTAAAGTGTTGATAGATTATGCACCCGCCACAACATAAAGTGCAGGCACATCTCATGTTTTGATGCGCACCACGTTTTTAGTACAAGTGATGCATACATCGAAGTTGACCACCTAAGTTTCATACACTTTTTGATCTAATATTTTTTCTATAATTTTTTTTGCCAAGCACACTAAAAACGTGGTGCGTTTCAAAATATTAATAAGTTGAATAGTGAAAACTCAGATTTAAAATGTAAAATCACCAAGAAAACTCCAAAAACTTTGCTTTCTTTAAAAAACTCTAGGCTATGACACTAAATACTTTGCACCTCATTCATTTGCTACTGTTTTGCAAGTGTTTGTGTAAAGTGTTGATAGATTATGCACCCGCCACATCATAAAGTGCAGGCACATCTCATGTTTTCATGCGCACCACGTTTTTAGTACGAGTGATGCATACATCGAAGTTGACCACCTAATTTTCATACACTTTTAGATCTAATGTTTTTTCTATAAATTTCTCTTTTTGCCAAGCACACTAAAAACGTGGTGCGCTTCAAAATTTTAATAACTTATTAATATGTAATAGTGAAAACTCAGATCTAAAATGTAAAATCACCAAGAAAACTCCAAAAACTTTGCTTTCTTTAAAAAACTCTAGGCTATGACACTAAATACTTTGCACCTCATTCATTTGTTACTGTTTTGCAAGTGTTGATAGATTAAAGAAATTTATGAGCGTAAATGAAACGCGATGACGAGTGAAACTTGCAGTGGAGCCAGCAAACACATTTTGTTCATTTCTTCATTAGCATTTTTAGTTTCACTTTTTCGGTTTTATACGCTTTGACTAGCAAAGAAATTTCACTACAGAATCTTGTCAATATGAAAGTCATTTGGATACTAAAGGTTATATAATGTAGTTAGATGTACATTTCCATGAACAAAATTGTTGACGCAATCTTCAGCCAAGCTTGTACCAAATGTTTATAATTTTTGTGCAGAAATCGACTTTCTACTTACGGGTCATTCCATGTCAACCCGATACACCTTTACCTCAACCCTTCCGATTTGAATCATAACCATCTGGTGTCTATCTCTAATAGTTTTGAAAATACAGGCATGTAAAGTTTTAAAAAAATGGAAAAAACCGGCAACCGAAAATTTTTAATCTATTTATACCAGAGATCTGGGAATGGTGTAGTTTTGTAGTTCCTTTCCTGCTGTTTACAGTAGTATGCAACATGTCAACTCAAAGCTTTGTGTGGGATTTTTTTAAAGAAGTACATAATTTAAAATTTTCAAAAAAATACATTAATTACTTCACTGCTGTACAAATCTTCATGCCAAATATGAATGTGGAAGGATGACGGGATCGATGTTTAAAAAGTATATTACTACTTGAGGTTCGCGTGTATGCTAAATTTGATTCAAATCGAAAGGGGTGAGGTAAAATTTTAATTCCAAGTGTGTCGGATTGACGTGGAATGACTCTTACTTGAATTACGATTTACTTGAATCTATGCACGCCTACGACCGTAGTCATCATTTTATGCTTTGCAATCTTATGTGGATTGACGTCATCTTTGTTTTCTGGCTAGTTAACGAAGTTAACGGAGTTCATCAGCTCCATATTTTGTGGACGCCTTGAAATTGACCGGAAATGGAAACAATTTCAAAGGTTATCATCGATTCCATTCAAGGCGTGTGCTTTAATTTGAGGAGTTGATTATTTATACAGAAATATTTCCCACAGTAATTTGCTTTTCTGTTGAGAGGGTAAATTTGGTTTTATTGGTAGTAAAAATATTGTATTAATAAGTGATATTTAAGCAAAACTAATACGTATACTTCGATAGAGTCCATATTGAAACGCATTGAATCGTTTCTAAACTTGAAAAATAGTTCAATCCGGTTAGAAGTTGAGGGAATGAGGTCATGTTTGACGTGATATTCTATGAAAGAAAATTAAATTTGAATTGGCTCTGTACAAGTTTATATAGTTCATTATTTTTTATTATTACTTTAATCAATTTGCATGAAGTTTTGTATGAAATGACATTTAAGCTGGTGAACTTTCCAATACGTGATAAAAACTGCTTCCTAGAGTGGTACGGCGATAAAAACATGGATTTTGTTTAGTCAACCTAATCTTATTAACAGATTTTGCTTATTAACAGATTCTAATCACATTTGCATAGTCTGAACTTATATGGTATGACTTTGAATTGTGTTACAATTCGCAATATTATTTAAAATTAGCAATAGTGATTGTTGAACGTTTACAAGGCAACAGCTGGACAAAAGACTGAATTGTGAGAGAGTATCAAGCAGGATTGGAGCAAATTTTTGCAGCGTGTTTAAATAGAGGTTTAGCAAGCGATTTAGATATGAGATTTGTAAATGTTGGCTAGTGTAGTAGTAGAGTTGCGCGCGACAACTGCCGGTAACCGGTTTGGCGAACAAATGTCTGATCGCCAACAAACGCACTGTTGTTGAGGTAGGTGATTTAAGTTTAACAAGGAATTAAGCTGTAAGTTTTTGCTTTTTATTTTGAAATTATGTTATAGACTGGTGTAACGAGTTTTTCTGTACGTTATTGTAGTCAGTCCGGGGCGAGCTTATTGAACGTTGTGATAGTTTTCTCAAGTTTAGTCGATTGCAGATTTTTACTGTTTAGGATCTAGTTGTTCAAAAATTTTTAAGGTTCCGGAAGTTATGAATATGCATTATTTAGTCAGGGTAGCTCCTTTTCTGGAAATCAGGGAAAAGTCACGGAATAAAATAAAATAAAATACTTCTAACATGTTTTGATATGATTTAATAGTGATCACAATTTTTAATACAAAATAACATCAACGGATTTTTTTCTAGAGTATTTTCTGCACTTTATGGCGCGTCGTATTTCCTTACCTGGAGGTGTTGCGGCAAATACAAGGGTGATTCATAGCTGTCCGTGTTTTTGAATTACCTTAGAATTGTCGCCAACAACTTACAATACTTGCCATGAGCATTACGGTTTAGAGGTGCATTAAAATTCTTTGTAGTTAAATAAAATGTATGTTAAAAATGCGTCTTTAGCTATAACCAGCTAAAATTAGTAATTTTATCATAGAGTATGATTGAAGCTCGAATTTATATAGAATTATATTTTTATTTTCGACCGCGCGAGCGAGTACTTTCTATAAATTTTTGAGTACTCAACTAAACGAAAATGAACTCAAGACCTTTTACGTCAATTGTTCTGTTATCGAATTAAAAACAATGATGAGTTAATATATTTCGTGACTTCAAATTTTACACCAAGTTTAAAAAAATTAATGAATCACTGTAATGATATACCCATACATAATTTGTATTATAAACTGAAGTGGTAATGATGCAAAAAGTGTGCGAATCAGTGCCATGCCGCCTTTGTTCTCGTCATACCAAAGTATGCACTAACAATTTGCTTGCGTTTATCGAATACCTTCTTTATGGTTTGCGCAAAATTTACATCCACAGTTTATACCAGTTGTACTTTTACTTCTCGGTTCTTCTTTGATTTCATTGGTTTAAAATTTTATTGCAGATTTTACAACAAATATTTTGGATGTAAAAGTTTTTTTTTATCGAAATTGCATGTTCAGCAATCAGTATATAATTTGCAACAATATTAATCAGAATATTGATAAATCATATATTTCTTAACAATTAATATACATCACTTCGATTGGAAAATTGTTCAGGCATGGAGTTTTAATGATAAATGCTAGTTCTTTGAATCAAAACAAGTTTAAAGAACAAAAATTTTTTTTTGGTATTAGTAAGAGAACTGGTGGAGGGAGAGAGGGGGATGAAGGGGCAGAAAGAGAGAGAAATTGGTTGGATTGTATAAGGGACGTCGGCGAAGTGGGTAGTGTGACTTGAGCTACAGCGAAGCGTAGCCAGGTCTTCTAGTTATATAATAAAGTTTGTTAAGGTTTAGATAATTTACATGAAAATATTCATATATACACATATTGCTCAAATGAAAATGAAAACTTTAAATTACCAAGCATATAAATTAGATACCCAGAACAACAATGTGTGTATGGTAGATTGTGCACAAAGTGCGAGGACGATAAACGTGTGAAAGTTGCTGCAATTGTTTAGCATTTAATATTTTCCTTTCATGGATCTCTCAGACATTCCGCAAGCTTGCACGGTGCATGTCGAATTTCATATGTTAAAAGTCAGCATTCCCGGAGTTAACTTAACATTCCTTTATTCTATATCAACAAAACGTAATTAATTGTTATGAACGTATCACAATGATAACAATTGATATTTCCGAGTATATCTAAATATTGAAATGCTTTGTTAACTTATTCACTTACAATGATCTCCATTAAATTTCTGACATGCTTTTATGAAGCATCAGTGGTTAACCTAGATTAACATATCCGAAATGAAGATGTAAATCTAAGGATGCGTTGCTGTCACTCTCTCTTCTCTAACGAATGGCCTGATGACCGAAAAATGTGTGTAAGTACTTAGAGGCTTAGAAACCGACATAAATAGTTAAAGAGTTGAAGACTTGACGACTTAAAACA
>JAODVP010170307.1:0-18107 GCA_025400035.1 Tetradonia laticeps
AAATAATTTGTCGGCCTCGCATATATGCCAACAAATATTATATTTACTTAGATATTCATGGAAATGCGAGCCTGAAAGCTGGATGAATTAAGTACACATTCAATTTTCCGTTTGCTAAAAACATATTAAACAAGGAAATTTCATTTCAAGTACATTGTTAGATTTTGAAGTGAGATAACTCTGTTATTAATTAAATTATTTCTATCTCGTTCTGCGTACAAGTCAATTCTCATTTGCAAATTTATTAACATAGTAATATAGTAACATAGTAATTTGAAGTTGATTATTTTTAAATTAAGAATTCTTTTGCAAGTTAGAATCTTGAGTAATTGAGGATGTAATTTCGTATAATATTAGGTTCATAAATAAGAAAAAAAAATCTACTAACTTTACTGTATGTTGGCGACACCAAGAATATTACTCTTTCGATCGACAGTAAAAAGCAAAAGATTTACAGAAGAGATTTTAAGAAGAGACACTAGCTCCACATCACGCTCACTTGATTCCTTATTAGGTTTATGGGACAAGATTGATTTTACGTAGATAAAATATAGGATTTATTTGATATACATACCTGCATTTCAAAACCAATACAATCCGGTTAGATTTTTTTAACCTGGCTTTTATGGATATTCGGATGTATATAAGAAATACGATTGGGCATCATAACGACATAACTGCAGAAACCTAATTTGTACAGCAGAGCAGTGTTTCTGCCGGACTACATCGTAAAGCGAATGATAATTCAACAACAATATAACAAACCTGAGGCGGTGGAAGATGTAATTACTGCTATTTTGTTATTGCATCGTGTACCCATGGTCTATCTAATGTTTATTGCACAGTAAATAGTAATTTTGAGAAGTTCCATTTAAAAACAATTTTGACGTATATATCACATGCAATAAAAAAGTGGTACGCATAATTGGCGGGGAAAATTTTATTTTAAGATGACAGGTTTTATGAAAATCAATAAATAGTTGCTTGGCAATATTATATGCTTACATAAATATGTAATAGAAGAACTACATAAAAATGTTTTTCACGTTAAATTGTATTAAAATGTCTTTACTGTCTAATACATACAATAATATATTGTAGATATACCAAGGATTTTTCTTTCATTTACTCTTCATTTTAATGTTTGTATATTCAGCTACGTTGGCTACGTTGTTTGTGCAATTGGCTGAAATATTCAATGAAAAATGTCGAGTATGCGTATTTTCAAAGCACTCCGAGGCATCAGCACTGGCAGAAATGACTTTAATATATGCGTAAATACACATTAATTCAGAACAATGGACATTTTTAATCAGTATTAAAATTTCCATCATATCTACACTTATAAAAAAGATAAAAATAGAATAGTGGAAAGTGGGTTAATATGAGGTAATATAGCTTTAACAGTCATGCTAATAATTGAATCATTTATTTCAGAAACCTATCGAATGACAATATTTCAAGAATGATATTATAGGTTATAATTGGCCAACCTTAGAGCCCCCACACACCTGCGATTTTTTGTCTCACGATAGTTAGGCGTATATTGAAATTTCATAGGAACACACATGCACACACCCGCTGATTTTTAGTCTGTCGATAGAACAGTGGAATATAATGTCAAATTTCATATCAACGATAGAGAGAAATGTATAGAGAAACTTTCTCTAGCCACATACCCATTAAACAATCGTGTGACTAAAAATCTTAGGTGTGCGGGGTTTTATGCACTTTTTTTGCCGAAAGACATAAATTATCAAGTTTTTCAATCGGTGTGATTATATCATGAAATTTTCTTTTATTGCATAAATCTGTCAAGTGTAGTAGTAGCTTTCTATAGTAAATTTTGTGTTAATAGTCTTCCGTTTTCATATTTTATCACATTTCTTACCCATGCACTGCTACGTTATTGTACGGCTATGTTTGTTGCGAATATTTGGTTATATGATTTACATGATTTTATCGACTTTTTTCTTTCATGGCAAGAAGTAAATAAAGCACTCAAGTTTTTTTGTAATTCTTTAGTACGTATTCACATATATTTACAAATTTGTATAAAGCAGAATAGCGTATACTTACTTGTGTATTTAATAAGAAGATTATCGTCAAAATAGCACCTACGTAAGCTGGTGACATTGTACAGTCCAAATAATATATGAAATCAAAAAACGAGGTTTTTAAATAAAAAATCAAGCAATCCTGAAAGTAACTACACCAGATCTGCTTCTTCTGTGACAGATTTTGCTCTAGTTTTTCTCTTTCTTTGTTTCTCTCATTTCTGATGGATTGATGTAAGCTGCGTCAACTTACTCTTAGGAATTCCTGACCACGCATACGAACACACCCATAGATTTTTTTAATGTACAGGAAAATAGTTACAGATAATATGTGGAGCCTTTTAAACTCGTTTTTCATCAAAATTGATTCACTTCTCTTAATATGAGATTTATTGTGTCCCTCTGACGAGGGCTTTCTCACACACTGGCTCCATTCAGGGTGCTATCGGTGATATTTTTCACATAGAAATGAGGCCCTTAAAATTGAACAAGATTTACATTTAGATACATACACTTATTCCTACAAAAAAAATCAGACTGCTTCATGTTCAACCCTACCAATAATAGTTAAACAAATGGATATGCTTTACTACTCATAACTTAGAACTTCTTTAGAAAATCAATATCTTTATATGGAGGGATTAAAACAAACTATGAGTAAAAGTTTATGCGCTATCCTAGAAATGACTCGGGGTCAATTTCTAGGATAACTCCGTTTTATGAACTCGTAAGAACAGCAATTAATTTGTCTCGTATCATATTCATGAGAGGGTCATTTACGATTGAATATAACTCGTACACTAATCAATTATTACTTCGTTTTTGTTATAGCCAAAAACAAATTTGTAAAATTTGTTGTATTTTATTGCAGAAACATGTCAAGTGAAAATTAAAGATTTTAAAATTAGGTCACTATATTACTTGTTCTAACAATACAATAAGAATTTTTTTTCAAAGGTCAAACCTGTTTTCTAATTCATCACACATATTGGATATTTATTTGTGTTGGATTTTTATATTGTACCAATATTGTACATACCTTGAAATATTGAGATATTGTATACCACAGTATATGTAATATTGGTGAAATATATATTATCATTATTTATTTGTATTGACTTTCTATATTGTACCAATGTTGTACGTACATTGAAATATTGGAATATTGTATATAATATTGGAATCATATGCATTAGTAATATTTATTTGCATTGTTTTTCTTACAGTGCACGAATATTGCACATACATTGGATTATAATCCAATAATATAATCAATAATTATTGAAGTATTGTGTACTAACGTAAAAATAATATTTATGTTTTTATATTGAACCACTATTGTACATACATTGGAATATTGTGATATTATGTAGCTATATAAATAAATATTAAACAAATATTGGCCAATATAGATGAATATATACTTGGGTTTATTAATTTTTAAACTGGGAAGTTTATTTAGTTTCCCACAAATTCAAATATGTAAAGCTATAATAAAACTATGAAGCTATAATAAAACATACTACACTTCCGATTTTCAACTTACTTCCGCTTCGGACGGGACATCACGCAAAAACAGAGTATATCAAATTTAGGAACAAAACAACAAAACTTAGGAGGTTAAATCGATAATTTAAGATTAGATTTAGCTAGTGATCATTTGGTTTAAACCGGAAGTACCTAATCTGAAATTATACTAGTTGTAATTGCAATTTATATAAATACGTATCTATTTTAATAGCACAGTAAAATAATCAATTTTACAAATTTGATACATTCTCGTATTAATAATGGACTATTGATCTACATACTACTAAATACCATGTAGCAACTAATATTATACATGTCAAATCCAAGGAAACCCTAGGAAAATGCCACCCATCTAACTATGAAATATTTATTTCATCGTTAGCAAGACCGTCACCTACTTTACAGAGTAAAATTTTCTTAGACATACTCGAACTACGCGAACTAAAAATAGGTCTGAGCTAAAAAGATTTGATTAAGAAATCCATCACTTTTCCAAATTTACCTTTCAAATCCCATAGAGATTCATCTCTCTTCACTTATATTTTTTTATCGTTAAATCGGACTATAGAAGTTTTTCCAATCATTCAGCTTCACTTTTTCCTCTCCCACATCGTTCACTCAATGTTGTGCTTCTCAATATTATTCGAACTCCCATAGATATTTCTTTCAGCTGAAACTTTCGATGAGAAGTATTGTAATTCGGTTGGTGCGTCGCCATCGGTGTCGACATCATGAAAATGCGAAATTTCGTGGACGTGCTTCGCCTCGCTGTCAGTCAGATGTTCGACAGAGTAGAGTGCATATTGCTCTGTGGCGTACTAGTGTTGTATGTATCGTATCACGTGGTGTGCATCGCTGCCGCCACTACCAGCTCTGCCGTCGGCGCCGCCACCAAGGGACTAGTCGGGAAAGCGGTGGGAAAACAGTGCGTCCGCAGACGACGAGCCGCGTTCACGCTGGACAACGCAAAACGAGGAAAGTCAACAAGTGCGTGGTGTTGATATTTACTCTACGCTATTATAGAAAAAGATTCAATTATAATTAGGATTTAGATCTTTCATAAAGTTTTTGTGAGTTGTTTATTTTTGTCACTGGAAAATTCAATTAAAAGAAAACTGTTTTGAACTTTTTGAAGATATCTAAACTTTTACAACTTGAGGTCAACTGTGAAGGTCCTTACAACAAAAACGATTTTAACGATGCAAATATTTCCTATAAGGACTAGACAAGTGGAAGGAATTAAGAGCCAACAGGATTTTGCAGGCCGCTGAACGGATGTGGACATTCGGGGTATGTTTGTGGTCAGTGCGCATTAGCAGAGGATTTCCAACTACCGCTACCGGAAAACGAATGCCAATGGTAATTGTAATATTTCATTTTTTTGTATTTCGAGTGGTTGCATTTCATGGGTTTAAAACGTTAATCCTGCTGCCAATATGTTTTCGTACGAGTACTCTAACTCTGAAATGATTAATTATATTATTACTAAATATTATATTATTATCACAATTTTCCTAGTATAAACTAGTTTAATACTGAGAATTATGTGCCTGAACATAATTGCCTTTCGTATTAGTATTTACAGTGTATAAAACACAAAAATCCATCCATTGCCAATCTGTGAACTTGATGGGAAACTGCCTAAAACCCATTAAAATTTTACAACGTCGTTCAGCGCAGCTGGAACATCGTTAATATTCCAGTAACAATAATGAATAGGTAGTTGTTGCAGACGGGCAATGACAATGTTGCCCAGCCAGGTAATTATAATGAATTGTTTTTTACAGTTGTGCGTTCTGCAGGATTTCTCATTCTTTTATTCTCATTAAGATCATGAACACACAAAAAATTCTCTTTTTTAAGTAAATAATAAGAAAGTGTACGTTGCAAGTGTTGAAACTTTATAATATTTCATGGCAACAACAAAGGAACAAAGGGCAGTGACATAAATAGTGTTACATCGTAAAAACTTGATTGTGTGTGTTGGTATTTTTTAATATTTGCGGTACAAGTTTTTAATTAAAGTTCACAACATGTTCACAATTTATTTTTTCAGATAACTGATTAAGGTTATGAAAATAAAGGTCAGCGAACAAACGTCTCATAAATAGGTCTAAAGTAAAAACTCATGTGTCTGGTTTTTATAATAAAGGACTAATTTATGCTGCAATTACAAAATAGAATGACATAATAGATGCGCGGAAGCGCATTACCGAGTTTTAGAAATTAAAACATTCCATTCATAAAAAGGAAAGTATTGAAAAGTGAGCAACCAGCATTGTTTAAATAGTGGATGTCACAATTATATTAATTTGAAACTAAGACATTACCAATCCACTGATAAAGAAAGATTGTGTTGAAAATTGAAATGCCGACAGGATTTGCACCTGCGACTTTCAGCCAGCTTTGCTTATATTCGATTCCAGTAAAGCAAGTAATTTAAAAATAACACACATAGACTAACTGGGCTCATTTAATCTGCGCAGAATGAAAAATTTAATTCAGAGAGTTACAAATATGTGAAATTTTTACAAGAAGACCGCATCTCTGTAGCTCAGCTGGTTTTTGTAGAGGAAATTAATGAAGCATACGAATGTTTTGCAGAGAATCTTACAGTAAGGTAAGAAATTGTTATTTTTCTATAATACGAAAACTGAGCCACACTTTGAATTAATTTTACCATGCTGTGCAGATTAATTTACCTCAGTTTGGCTCAGCGTGTAATTGGCAAATAAATACTTTGTAGAATAAAATGTTGTTAAATTACAACTACGTAACTCTATTGGTTTTTTCTCAAAATAAGGTGAAAAATTCGAAATTTTATGATGGACCCACTTTATATAGATCATCAACTATCGACAGCCTCAAACTGTAGTTCTGGAAAGTTGAAAACTGGAAACTGAAAAAAAATATTTAGCATTTCAAGTTGTGTTAATTTAGCTTCTAATTTTTTTGGAAGAGGATAATGTTCGATTTTAGAAGAGGAAGGGAGCAGTAAATTTGTGAATATATAAATTGTAGTATGTATAACGTGTTGTAAAAATTTAAACAACGTAGATTTATTCGATTTTGCCACAAAAATTCAAGCCTTTGTTTTTGATTCTCTAATTTATAGGTAGAGGTGTGATTTTTTTTTGTAGATCACGAAATTTACTTATAAAAACTATTTTTGTATTTTTCGATGAAATAAGTGAATATGTATCGGTATTTTTCGTAGCAATCCATTGTGTGATATTTGGACAATTCGTAATTCTTTTATATAAGAAATTCAAACGAAGAACTTTAAACAGAAAAATCACCATTTCGGGGCCATCACAACGTAACTGCAAATTTCAGAAATTTCGATAGCGTTCGATAGAAATAAACTAGTATTTCCAGATAGAGCCATTGACTTTAAATTGAAAGATTTCATTCTTTTGTGTAATTTAGGTACTTGTTGAGCAGTATTATCAATAGTAGTGTGAGAAGAGTTAAATGAATTAAATATTGCTTTATTAAATAGTTTTCCTTTTCAATCATTATATAAATTTTCTTTTAGATTTTTCAATAGACTAAAATTAAAATCGAGTACCAATTTATTAGCATCAAATTTAGACAGATTAAATCCAAAAACATATTTCATATTTAATTCTTTGAACCCTACAAGTAAATTTTTAATTTTAAAACCTTGGAACAATTGTCGTTTCTCTGTTAATAATTTGTTTTCTTCTTCAATTAAAAACAACCAAGATATAGATTTTTTTACAATCTTGACGTGGTATGTATCAACTAAATTGTACCAGTTGTAATTTTTCTTATCAATAACAGAGGCGACGTAAATTTACAAAAAGAATTTACGAGCAATTTTAAATATCTTACCAAATCATTCCAAATATAAAAAAGAAAAGATTGTAGTTCCTTTAAAATTCTACATAGAAATTGTTAATCCTATCAATTATTACATCTTGAAATTGCTACTTCTGAAATTAACAATACACTTTTGATGAATCAATAGTTAAATTTCCCAAACAAAACATTTTTGATTGATATTATTCATAATACACCAAATTTAATTACACAATTTAGTTGATATACCCACATTCTTTTTTGGACAATCTAAACTAATTATTCATATTTCAACACTTTTAATATTCTTTATACATTTTTATTATTATTATTTCATTAAACTTTATTTCTTTAACAATTTATTATTTTATTATGTCACTACATTATCATTTCTTATTCAATTTAATTCTAATATTATTTTATATTTTCCACCTACTTTTTTACATTTAAATTTCTATTTATTATAGTTTAAACATCAGTTGATAATATAAACAAACATCTTTAATTGGGTTCGATTAAGTCTTTATTTCAAATAATGTACTTATGTGTACGCATTGTCATTGTCTATTATTTTCATCTGTCTAAAGCTAAAGAAAACTGTTGAAAAACATGTTGTGGTAGTGAAAAATAAATTGTAGTATTAAAAAAAAAAGAATATATATATATATATATAGTTAACATATATCTACAGTGTGTAGTTAAAAAAAAACAAAACATCATCTTCTTCATTTGTAAAAACCACAAAGTTAAAAAAGTAAAACCATTCTACCACCTCTAGGGCAAGTAATGTTCACTACATTAACAAGTTATGAAGGCAAAATAAAATTTATGTTATTCTAATAATCCCGGACCTCCACAGCTTCAACAAAACTGAAAAAGAATGTCAACATAAAGAACTTTGTAAAAATTGCCAGGTTAATCGCCCAGTAGAAACATTGAAATAATGAAACAATAAAAATTATATCCTACGAACTATGTACAACGTACAATCCAATATCAACAAAATATAAGGGAGATATATAGACAATTTCACAATTTCAATACCTTACCTGGCACTTTGGACAATGCTGTGTTTTCTATAATTACGAATTAGTAATAGCTATCCACGAGCAAAACCAAACATTGCACAAACAAACATAACATAGGTGGTTTCCATATGGATTAACTAATCAATTATTCCCAACGCTGTCTTTCAATTACTACATTAATTTCTCAAATCTCAACATCTAAACACTGAGACATTTAGTGCATACATGACCTTTCAATTTCCGTATTCATTGCTCATTGCTATGCATTAACTTTAATCAAACTCAACCAAAGCATCAAGCATACAATGCAAAACAATCAATACAACACTAGAAAATTTAAATACATCATTAATGATTTATGCAGAGCTCTATCTGACTTTTTAATGAACACACTCAATTTTTATGAGCAATACTCAAACTCTAGAAATAATGGTGAGATTAAAATAAACTATGAGTTTGAAAAAGTTTACGAGAGGATGTGTTATCCTAGAAATACAACCAGAAATTTATGAAGTCGTAAGAAAAGACACTAATATCCATATCATATTCATGAGAGGGTCAATTAGGATTGAATATAACCCGCACACTAATCAGTCATGCTTATCAATTCGTTTTTGTTGTGCAAAAACCCATGATGCCTTTTGGTGTGGTGCCAGGAGTTTAATTAAACGGCGACGACGACAACGCCCTCAGCTCAAACGGATGCCTTCTGTTTGATTACCGCGTCGACAAATCGAAACCGTAAACCGAAATGCATGTGCTTCGTAATATCAAGACCGGCTGTTTGGTGAGCTTACATCCTCGCAAACTAGATGAGATGATACCATTCGATTACCCAAGGGACAATGTACTCTGTATATCGCTGTATGCGTTTACCTCCAATTCGTGTTTGAATATTGGACTATTTAAATTCAATGAGTTTGAATAATTTGGCTGTTACATCAAAGAAACTCAGGTTAGGTAAGAAGTTTTGCTTTTTTGTGTTTATTCTATTCCTCAAATTTATATGATTTTGTTCTTTTTATAAGGAAGATATGAACACACAAAACAAAATTAATTTACTCTTGGTTTCATTCCCGCTTTCGGATTTCTGTTTTGTTCAATGTTTTGTTTGATTAACAGAATTGTGATTTGCTGTATGAAGGAAAATGGTCGAAAAAATGTCTGAACATGAAAGGGGTGTGGGGATTGTTGTCTGCAGGCGTACAGCATGTCAGTTACAGGTTGGTATATAGTCTACCTCGGAATGTTTAATATGAAGGTGTTTACACCATTGTTTTATGGGAATTTAAATTAATTAAATAATCATTGTGTTTTTTAAAGGAATTTAATACAGATTTGCCTTATAAAATATTTCATTACATTTAATATAAACTGGATTACATGTTTATAAACTTGTATTGATTCATAGTTTTTCATAATTATTCTATTTAAACTCATTTTTAGGATTAATAAACATTGTTACCTTTAACAGCCTTTTTCATAAATGTAGCCTAACTTTAAACAATGTTAAGCATTGCTATAGAAAAAAGCAGTAATCGAATAATCGTTTTTTGTATAATACCTTTTTGAACAGTTTCCATGGGCCTAATTTTTGCAGTCTAGTCTGAGTATTGTGAACTATTTTCATCTAATGGACATTTTACATAAAGTACTTTGCTGTTTCGCTTGAATGGACTTAGACTGTAAGTGGATCTTAAACTTTCTGCTTTGTACCAGACAATTGAAGGCAAAGTGGGATAATTCCCTGTCAGCAGGCACAACCTGAAACTGTGAGTAGCAAGGTAGACAATTTATGGAGTGGAGGGCGTTTAACGACTTTGTAACTGTAAAAAAAGGGTTTGTAAATGGTTTAGAAGCTCCCATATTGTACAATAATAGAGTTTTGCTATTAAAACAGAGTTTGAATAAATGAATGTCTATTCATTAATTTAAAAATCTGTAATGGTCCACTATTTGGACAGGGCAGCAATGTCAAATAAATGCAGGTGGATGTTGACAATATAGTGTGTATTGTGTTTGTACAAAATTTCATTTGCACAGTTCGCGGTCGTACCGTAACTCTGCACAAACCTGAATCTAGCAATTAACAGTGATTACAGATTTGTGGTTATTCGGAATTGACGGGTTAATGTGCATTTTTACATTGCTTGTTTATTTTAATTAGCAGTGCGTTTGTGTGGGCATGTGTGTTCGCCTTTTAATATTTTCATGCACTATAATTAACAACGGAGTAAACCCTTCCGGTTATCGATTGTGCTTACTTTGCAATGTTGGCCTAATTAGTTCTAGATCAATTTACATGGTAATTAGCTTTGTCCATTGATTTATTATTTGGTGTTTTTGACTTGTTAAGACTAATTAGGATTGAGATACTTACAAATTTTTTATGTAGAACCCAATACGGAATTTGATATACTGATATTTTAAAATTCAACAATGTTAGACAATCTGAGGCAGTTTTTTTGTGCTTATCAAGTTTTTTTTCATAATTACTGTAGTTATTTACTGATTTTGTACTCGCGCCGAACGCGTTTGTTCAATTTATAATTCCTTGTAACATTTTAATTAACTATTCATAAATGAGAATCTAGTATGTACTTTTGTGGTTATTTCTGATGATTAAAGATATTAAAGGTACGTTAAAACGGCGTTTGTTATAATTATTGATTTTTTTACGCACTTTTTCACAACTTTTTCAGTCTTTTGGTGATTTAAGTAGTTATATAGTTATGCTTAGAAGATTTTGTGGTTATTTTGCAAGATTTATGTAATCGTTTCAGAAATGTTCTGTAATTCTTTTGTTATTTGGTGATGTATGCGAATTATTGTCGTTAGTTAGTAGTTTTTTATTACTTTTTGTGAATATTTAGCAACTTTTAATGATCTTTAATGATTTATCTAGCTATTAACTAAGTTTGTAATTAATTTCAGTTATTTAACAAGTTTTGATTATTTTTGTTCTATTCAATAGATTATTTTGTATTCAGCAATTCTTAACAAGTGTGTGATAATTTTTCTGTCACTTGCTTTTTGATGATTTTTCACTTATTCATTAATTTTGAAGATTTTTGTTATTTTGTTATTTACTGATTTTGTAATTATTCTGAGAGATTTTTGTAGTGCTTCAGTAATTTTGCATGAATTTTCTGTTACTCGGTTATTTTCACGGCAGTTTACTAGTTTTTAATAAGTTGTGAAGTTATCTTACAATTAGCAACTTTCAGTGATTCGCAGTTTTAGTGAAAATTTGTCCATCTAACCCAATCAACTTAATACATTTTCAAAAATACATCAAGCCCGCGTTAAAGTGCGCAAGCAAAAAATGCGTAAAATATCCGAAGCGTACTTTAACGAATTGAGAGCTAATTAAACTGAGTAAATATCATTAATCAAATTCATACAAACAAGCTTTAAAAATTAAAATATAATAACTTTTATTGCATATTATGTATTCATATCAAAAATCAAAAATTTATTTCATTTTACAAAATACTGACTTTTGGGGACTAAGAAACCAAGCATACTTTAACCGAATACGCACAATAAAAGAGACGCACTTAAACGAGGGGTTACTGTATTTAGAACTCACGAAGTTTTTGGTTTATTAATGGTTAATTGATTTTTTATTATTATTCAAATTTGTATATGTGGAAGAGAATTATATAAGTTAATTATTCACATTCTGTTCCATCAGTTCAGAATTTGCATTATATTATAATATACGTAATATACATAAAAGTAGATTAAAATACCTGATCTACGTCTAAATTTCCTAAATTACCAATTATCTTTGTTTTCGTCCTACATATTCATGCCACGCAATTTCATTGAAATTTATCATAATAATTTAATATACCTAAGTACTACGCATACTAATATTCATATCACAAGCACGAAATCTTCTATAATGGCAGTAATTTGTGTTGTAATTTGTTTACGTAATCTGGAAACGATCCAATATTAACAACACGTATGTTTTTTCTAATCCCATTTCATCAGACGCAAGTTGTGTTTCGGAGTGTAGCACTCAGCAGTTTCGCATCAGTTTGTTGTGTATTTTGTAGTGTAAGGAAAAATATAGATGGTCTTCTGGGTACGTCCTAGCGGTCACGTTCGAGAGCGTCTTCTGTTTCCTTTGTAGACATGTTGGTTATTGGAATATTTCTTGTTTGTCTCTTTATTGCAATTTCTTTGTAGGTGATATACTACCTGGGTATATTGAAAAGAAGAATATTATATATTATAAAAAAGAGAACAAAAGCTTATTTACGTTTTTCTTTGTGCGAAGTACTTAATTTCTTTAGGGTGAATTTTATGGGTATTAAAATGATTTGGCGACGCTTGAAACTAATAATAATAAGGACTTTGTAGAGAAATTGTATTGAATCGCTAGGTGCGAAGAAGATGTTGCACTATGAGAATGCACTTTAAGAAAAGTACACAAAACTGAGTTACTTTGGAAACCTTGCATTTCTGCAAGAAATTTTTATTTTTCTTTATTTATATTGTATCTACATCTACGTCCTATGTTTTGTTATCTTCAAATGATTGTTTTGAAAAAATTATAGGCGTTCAGAATGGAATTTATTAAATTTGATTGAATTCGGATATATATTGTGATAGGTAGAGAATAAATAAAAATTGTACGACATTTGCAGATTTAAATATTTTTATCGTAAAACTAGCATTATTACAGCTCCTTTTTATTTAACCAATTTGGTTGTATCATCAAATTTTTTTTTAATATTTAAAGGTATGGAGTTGTCATAACCTAATTTGAATTTTTGTTTCCCGATCAGTTTCGGCTTTTATACATCAAAATCACAAAAAATAAAATAGTCACAGAATCATTACATTAGTTTTACGAGAAGAGTCAAATAGTTAGAACAATAAAACGATTGAAAAGCGTGATTAAAACAAAATGGCCATCTATAAATCATTCAGTTAAATTACAATGATTTTCAATTTTTAACTTGCAACTTTATTATAACCACTATTTCAATTGTTTCTCCCAAATCTCTACTTTTTTCGTTTATTATTGGATTAATTTTATTGTGGTACGTCTTTCTCAAAAAAAAAAAAAATCTGGATAATTTTTGGTTTTTTATATAGTAAAAGTTTTGAAATTGTAATATGACACAGAGTTAGTAATTACAAAAAAATAAACGTGATAAATATTTCTCAAAAAGCCCATGTTTCCCATTTTCTCTTCGTATATTGAAAGTTGAATAGGAAGGAGCAAAAAAATGAAATCGAGGTTGAAAGGAATGACAGCAAAAACTCTGAAGCGCTTTATTGAAAAACTCGATTTTTTTAGATTTGCCGGTTTAATCATATAGCCTGTCTGCATATCGTAGATACCAACGAATATTTGCTCTCTAATACGCGTAGAACGGCTTTTCATGCTTGTATGGAATAATACGCGAAATGCATATTTCGGAAATTTCCTTGTTCAAATACAGTTTTCGCTTATAACTTCTAGTGTAAAAACATTTAAATTCATTTTTTCAATTTCGGAATATTGACGTTAAGCTTTTAATGCCGGCTTTTCGCTTGGATGTAATTGAAAAAGAAAATACAAATACAATCAGATGTTAGGAGTTATTAATCATAGAATAACCATTGTGGTTACTGTCTGATAAAAATCCCTGAACACATCATGTTTATAATTTGAAATTATGAATATTCACCCGAGAGTGCGCTAATTTGGTTGTAGTTCTCTGTTTCTCTGATTGTGAGAATCAACAATTAACCTATCCCGAAGAAATTCTGAGTCTTCCCAAATGAATCCATTAAATACATTACGAAATTACCGATATGTAAAGGTTTGTACCTTTGATCCTGTGCAGAAATTCCTTTTGAAAGTACACATGCTATTACGCGGTTGGTCAGACTGCATGTTTTGCTTTCCGATATCATTTGATGTTTTAACCTTTGCAAAATACAGTCTAGAGCAGTGGATCCTAACTTTTTTTTATCTGATCCTTCCCATCATATGAAAAGGAAAACTAGCAAATACCGAAAAGCTACTGTTTTTGAGGTTTTTGTAGCTTATGTCAGATGAATTGCCTTTTTTTGTAGAAAAACTTATTTTCTAACCTGGAAATAATATAGATTTTGAAGGTTAGACTAAGACAAATTATTATTCCAATGCTTTTGTTGAATATATTGCTAGAGAATGATCCTACTCATGATGTGTAGAGTTGATGTTTTAGTTGTAAAAGGGATTTTTAACTAGGTACTGATAGGAATTGAAGGTTAGAATATGGTTCCTTAGGTTATGTCTTCATTATAGGTTTCATTAGTAGTTTGTTTCCAGAAACATGGAATCTCTTATTGATTAGTAAGCTAAATTAAGATTGGAAAGCTTTTTTGGTTATGTCTCGTTAGTTGGATTGCAAATTATTTATTGACAGAATAAATTACTATTTACCTATGATAATATTCGAAAGTTTGTTAAATCAAGTTTGGAAAGTATTCGAGGATATATCTGGTACTCGTACGAACATCCACTCTCTGCCAAAAATCTAATTTTCAAACTATCTAGAAAATTAGATTTTTGACAGTTAGTGGATGTTCGTACTAGTCAATGTATTTGTAAGTTAGGATAAGTTAAATATACTAAACTAATCTACCAATGGCTTAGGAACTGATTTTTATGTCCAAAATTCCTATTTTAACCTTTAAATCTTATCATAGCAAGTTAAAAAACAATGTTCTTGTCAAAATTCTTTTCACGCCGTGACCAACCAGAAATTCACCCACGACCCACAGGTTAGGAAATGCTGCTCTAGAGGAAGGATATTGAACCCGCACAGCTCTACGTAGGTTTAATTTGAACCTAATGAAAGGAAGGCACAAGAGGTACATTATGCTCTAACAGTTTTGTATCATTATTTGTACTCGGATTTTGCATTGATATTGCATTGTTTGTGCATTCTTTTGAAGAATAAAGCGTTTTAGATAGATTATTTGGTATTATCCGCGTTTTTTAAATGTCTTATGTTCACTTTTTCTTTTGGGAAATGGTGCTTTATAGTTTTATTTTTATGAATTCCATAAAGGCAATTTTGGTGTTTTTTAGAATTCAAAAGAATTCAAAACATAGATGTTAAATGAATTCGAGTTTTAATGAACTCCAACATTGCCATTGAAAACTCCCATAATATTAAAAATCTACGATTTCCTTTATCTTATCTAATTGCTTTTCAAAATAATGTCCTTTCATGTTCTTACAAACCGACGTATGTTTAGTTGTATTTGCAAAATTATTTGCGTTAATACATATTAATTATATTATATTAATATCTAAATACATATATCTAGAAATTATTATAATAAGTTTTTATATTTATTACACATTTATTACACTTTGTATTAGAATCATTCTATTCGGTTCTATTCGAGTTATATTTTTAAAATTGTACGTCGGTTTTGGGAACTTTTTAGGTCTTTCTTGCATTATATATTTTGTATTTATTGCTGATCGCAAACTGTTTGTGTAGTGCCACATTAAGAAATAAATTTTACAATACAATAGATATAGCTGAGTGAGTATAAGCCACTGGTGAATTTTTAATATAGTCATAATTGTTTCTAAACAACACACGAGAGAAATTCAATTAAAATACACCAATATGGTGTATAAGGGACTAATTCATTTCTTCTACATTTAATCTTTTATCGTGGAGCATTAATCACTCACAATCAGCTTATTTTTATTTTTCAGTTTTTCTCGTTGGTAACTAGACATTGGAAGCATTGATAAAGCTAATCCAATCACTCTATTTTCCACTACACAATTTCTAGGCGACTATCTACATTTATCTTCCACTTCCGTTCAAATTCTGTACGGAAATTTCTGCCGGAAGCCGGAAATTCTCAAGTATTTTCGACATCCATATTCCACAATACCTACAATATTTAATTGCTATTACCTTTAACCTTTACCTTTAAGCGGAATGTCAGAAATTGGAATAGAATCGGAAGTGGAAACTCAATTCTCAGAGCTCAGCAGAAAGGGTTGTTTAAAGCTTCAAATATTTCTGAACAATATTTATAGCGGTTTTCTGGCGGTTTAATCAAAACTTACCTTTAATACTTTGATATCATGGATCAAATTATAATTTCTGATTCTAATTAAAACAAGCATAAATCATGACTGGAATTGTATGATTAATTTTATGCACTAGCTGTTGACGTTCTCATCAAGTGATTCTGTGTGTAGATAATTGTGGTGAGAATGATTAGTCATAAATATTTATTCCATATCCATATAAATTAATAGTTTGCATGAATACATAAATTAATTAATTGCATCTTGCTCGCGTGATCATATAATACAACAATAGTAAAACTTGTGATGATTTGATATTTTCAATATGAGCAAATTCTAATTACATTTTCAACGCGTCAATTATATATATATTGATTACAAATTGAAGCTAAAAGCTAACAGCCACTAAACCGCACGTCACACATGCATTTATAGGGTTTAAAATTTAATGGAATTCTGCATATCTAAATAATAGCATTGATTAAATATGAATTATTATCCTTCTATTAAACAGAGTATGATATTATCATAATTTGTTTTAATCAACTTTAGTTGATCTTTTCATCAAGCAAGTTGCTTTGGTTCAATGTTTTCTTAGCAACTCAAGGCAGATTGTTTTCTGGAGATTGTTTATCTGCATATAATATCTGTATTGATAGTGAAGATGTGGTGAATCGTGTTGTGGTTGAACAGCAATAGCGCAAAAGCACATAAAGATCGGTTGAAATTTCTTGGTATAATATGCACACCACATACGAGTACGAGTTCGGAGTACTTGCTTGAATACACAACAATGTCACGTGCAGACTGTAAAGAGCAAAGACTCACGAATAAAGAGCAAGGAATAGATTTGATGTGCAGATGCTATGCGTTTTCTTAAGATAAGCAAATAGTATTATGTATTTTTCGCAGAACTGCATTGAAAATGCATACGTTGTTCGCCTCGGGTAGTTTTGCAATGGCAGAAATAAATTGGGATGGCACGTGCTGTATTGTCGAATTCGATTATACCGCACATCAGGGAATCCGCGAATTTGGATCGTTAAATTCGCCTTGTTGTAATGACCTGTTTCGTAAAAAATATATCATTTACGTTTTGGGTAATAGGTATTTAAAATAAACAATTTAGATATTTTATTGACCTTTTAAAAATATTGTGAGAGGTGAATTTTAATATTAAGAAGTTGTGTAATTGTTCTTTCATTTGTGGTAGCAGCTTCTTTCTTTACTGTGGTATACAAAAACTTTACTATACAACAAGAAAGTGCAATAACTTCCTAACGATCCATCAAGGACCATCAGTTCCAGATATCAATATATTCAGAAAAGATCCCTGATCAAACTCTGAAAGTTTGTTGGTTAAGTTCTGATTCACCCTGTATATTACATGACATTGTGCTCATGTGGTTATGGGGATTATATTCCATAACACAAGTTTCCACACTTAATTCATCTTGCTTCCGAATGTATCAAATAAGAATTCGCTGCTTTAACCCATTCATAAGCGTCACTAAAGTTGCACAGAGATATTTATCCCCTGTCGGTTTTCCGACATAAGTTATATAGTGTTTCAATCGTCCCCACTAAAATCGTTTCAACTATACCCAA
>JAODVP010170528.1:0-14853 GCA_025400035.1 Tetradonia laticeps
AATGATAGAAAATACCTTAAAGTATTCGTGGATAATTGGTCTTTCAAACACTTATTATATTTCAAGCACTCCCCTTCGGGTTGTACTCGAAAAATCGTGCGTGTTTGTAAGCCCTCATAATCCACTCATACTTTAATATACTATTGTAGACAATTATTAAATAGCTTTTATAGTTTGCAAATATTTTAAAATTATGTTGCACCGCAACTATGTGTTTTAAAACATTTTCATATATTTGAAATGTTACATATTTATCAAAGTTATATAGAATTCATTATTATATTGAAATTTTCAATATAACACAATAAATATGTAATAACAAAAATCTATTTCTGAGAGGTCAGAAAAACGAATATATGAAAAGTTTTTTTGAAATGCGGCGCGCAATCTAGTTTTCAACTCAGTCTTCCAGTCTTCAGAGGTCGGAAACCCCTGATGTAGAGAGTCAATTGCCCTATTTATAAAAAGAAAGGAAAACGATACAAATTAAATTCACCTGGTCAAGTGAATTAATCTCAGTAGAAAATGTTGAAAAATAGTTGAAAGGTTCCTGTTCACCTCTTTGATTTGAAAAAAATCATAGCCGTGCAGAACGGTATTTTATGCCGACCCATTATTGCGATAGCCAGGCAATAAACAAAAACGATGCGTGCGTACCGTAGCCTCAATATTTATTTTTCATGAGATGTAGTGATTAAAATCTACATCTCTTAAATGGGGCAAGAGTGGGCCACAGCGTTGCAGTCGAACCGAGCATATGTGTTTACGTGCGCCGCTACGTGCAAACTTGTTTGCGGCGTGTGACTGCAAGTCTATTTTTCGAGTTTTCGGTATTATGTTTCTTCAATGATAATAAAGTTAGCAATATCACAGTTCCTCATTATTCCACAACGCTTATTTTATCAACAAAAAATTTTTAATTTATTGATTTCGTTAAAATTAGACTGATTTAGTTGGGTGGACTACTAACCCTACCCGTCCCATATTCACAATAGCATGGGGAAAGTGGGACGAAAAACACGTTTTGAAAAATTGCATTATTTGTGGTTTTATTATATAGTAAAAAATCTGAAATGTTTGTATGATGTAGTCGGATGGTTAAACCAGTTATTCTAAAAAATAGAATTTTTAGACTTAAAATCAAGTGATGACGAATGTTTCACAAAAGGCGTCCCAAGTTCGCCCACTTTACTGTATACTTGTTTGTATTAGTATCTTTGTTTAAATAGATTTTTTTCGAGATGAACCTAGACATATTATGACGACGAGAGATAGTTAGAGCAGATATTTAAAATATATATTTGTCAAGCTGAAAACAAAGAAAGAAATAGTTTTCCAAGTGAATGTTATCACTTTCAGTTCTCCCATGTTGTAAATGCAAATGAGGTAAAAATTCTTACATACAAAAAATAAGTAAAACAGTAACTAAGCAGAATTGAATAAAACTCCGTCTCTTATGCATGGTAAAAAGAGGGGAAATACATGACAAGTTTGAGTTAGGGTTCGATCCTTGTTAGTCTTTCTTTCTAATAGAAAATCGAAAAGGAGTGTGTAAAGAACTGCAACACATCTATTATAATTTGTCATAACATATGCCAATTTATAATGCGCGTATTTATAGTCGTTGCGTATGCTTATGCTTAGCTTATATTTGACCAGGTATTACTTGACGGTTGTAATACTCAGCGCATATTATAGTCACAATTTCGTCTATTCTCAGGTAAGTATTACGTCATACCTCGAAGCACCGTTGTTGTAATGAGATAGGGAGATAGGTGGACAGCGGGATAGCTCTTCATTACCTACTGTGTTTTCTTCAAACTTTATTTCAATTGTGTTATCCATGTATCCATGTGAAAAAAAAAAGAATTATCCGAAGAACACATCGTGTGTAAAAAATTTTTGAAACTGTTTTGTTAAAATATTGTAGATAGGTAGGAATACAAGGTGGTGACTTGCCGGACGCACCAACTATTCTTGCATTCGTCCTTTTGTTGTCAATAATACGTCTTTCTTCTTTAATCAAATGAGCCAATGCAAGCTTTTCTTTAACCTTCCTACTTAATAAATTTATGAAAAGTTCAGTACTAAAACTTATAGATAACTAACTATTACAATTAATTTTTTATTTTATTTAAATTATAAATTGGTTTCTATAAAGTGTCTTCTATAAGCCAGGCCTCATTGACAAATATTTGAAATGACTGGAACTGGACCTGGTATATTTATGTCCTCAAAATCAGTATTGTCTTTTACACCCATATTGTACAAACCTGCAGTACCACAAATTATTGCTATGCTTGTAACCAAATTTGTGCAAAGTCCTCGATGGGAAACGCCGCTTATAAGAACCGAATAATCTTTCTACAACATTTCTAGTCTTGAAGTTGCGCAGCATTGTAACGGATCTCGGCAGCATTGCCGGTTTTGTTCAATTAAAAGAAAATAGTTGTCAGTAGGTAATGCCCGCAAGGATATTCGATCGTAAGGATAGAAAGGACTATCCTTACGATCGAATATTAAGTCATCATATACATTTTACATGCAGAAATTCTAAAACTGTAACAATTTTTTGCGCAAAAATGAACGTCTGAACTGGAATATTTCAAGATGGCAAAAAATAAAGCAAAAAATTACAAATTTTTCTATACTAGAATCAACCGAACGGCTTTTTGAGTCACCCACTGTGTTATTAATAAAGAGATATGCTGTTGCTAGGAGTCGAACCTTCCGGTTTAGTGCTCTATAACTCGACCCCCAGTTGTGACATATCTTTTCATAGATATTTTGAACCTAATTAATATTGGAATATGAAATTTCATTGATTATAATGTTAAATGTACCTTCAAAACACTTTCGATCTTAAATAATAAGACCTACAAACTGCTAATATATTTTTTGCAAACTTCTCGAATGATTTCAGCGCTTCCTTCCTCAGTAGTTTCTACTGAAATCCGCTTCCTGGAATCTCTTAGATATAGAGTAAAATGGGGGATGACGAGCAAGTCGCTCTATCGTTCGTGTCTCTTATCTAGCGTACAGAACACTATACTATTTGCTCACTATGCTATTTAATGAACTTACACGAAATTTGAGCAAATTTGGATAATTATTGCGATAGCGAGACATTACATAAAAATGATGCGCGCTTTCCGAAGCTTCAATAATTATTTTCGCCCAATATAGATTTCTTCTATAGCAAAAACGCTCTTATTGTGGTAGATTCTCATTGTACCTTATATGTAGTGTGCTACCGTGTCCAGGGAATTTAATTATGTTATCACTTCCCTTCATAAGATAAGAGTTAATTCACCTATAACTGAGGTGTGTACTCGTTTCTTATAGTAATAATAGCAAAATACAAAAGCAATATTAGGAATATGGAAATATTACACTCCCTCCTTATTCAAGAATCTCTATTTCATCATTAAACAAATTTAATTTCATTGATTTAATCGAAATTAACCTCACTTCATTGGGTGATTCATTGATTCCGCTATTAAGCCCGTGTTCCCCGTAGTATGTGGCAAGCGTTATTCTTGGTTTTCTTGTATAGTAAAAATTCTGAAATGTTTATGTAAGATGTTTATGTAAGAAATGAAATAGGTAATAAGATAAAACAAAGGTGTGGCAAGGAATTTTCAAAAAGCTATGGGCCGCTTTATGGGCCTCCTATTTCTTCTAGTAAGTACTAGAGAGGGCGCTGTCTACTTCGACTTTTCGTTCGTCAGAGTATTTTCGTTACACCTATAAAAGGTATCTATCTATGAAGAAACTCTGTTCTGCTGTCAGTGAGGTATACAAAGGGAAATATTTAGATATTTTCGGAGTTTGAATTTTAAAATTAGAGGCCTCGAGATTCTGCTAAGTCGAATACTGAAAACTATTTTCTAATATATCATATAGTTTTTGAGAAAACTCATGGATACATTAACAGAGAGATCTTGAATTAGGCAAATTTGACAGCGATGAGATAGAAAGACCTATGTTAATCTACCAACTGCAAACTGGCGGCTAAGCAACAGAGAAAAAGCTGCATGCTTTATACTAGTTAAAAAGGAGGCGGCTATAGAGGTATGTAGGTCGAGTTAGGGTTCAACCCTCGTTAGCTGAATAGGCTACTGAATGGGCCTAAATAGTAGTACCTACCTATGTTGCAGTTCAGATCTCTTGATATATCAGAAACAAATTTAAAACTACATATGCACGTTTTATAATATTTTGTATGTATTTCCATACATAAATATTTTGAATAAATTTCCATAAAAAAGTTATAATATGATTGCAAGTCATCGTCGTTCTACTTCTGTTTATTCCTCGATCAACACTCCTGTCACACAAAAACTTTTCCCTTCCGAACGCTGCCCCGCTCATAAAACTTCGAAAACAATTTACCTAATGCAACTTGCGCATTTTTATTGGCGCTGTACATAGAGGTGCTAACACATATTCAACCGCAATTTACCATCTTCCGCCCGCCGATCGATGCGCAAACATAATCTAATGTAATTACCCACCCGAGTAAGTGCAGGCGTTGCGCTGCCACAACTCGGGCTGGTCTCGCACTCGCCCTTCACTAAGCCCTAATTACAGACTATTTAATATGCTATAACCGCACTGCATCAATACTCATTCCGCATTTGTGCGCGCCGCAAAAATGCAAATTGCACTTATTTTTAGCCGCAAATCGAAAATGTAAAAATCAGGAAGTGAACACAACCGGCGCGAAATTAGGTCATGAATCAACAATAACGCGGCTTTATTTACAAAAATCCACATTGGAAAACCTGCTTAGGAAGTCGGAGCATACACAGCTTGAATGGCAGGAAATCCGGTAAACAGGAGAACAGGAAACTCGCTTTGTTGGCTTTGTCATGCTGATGCAAACAATTGCAACCCCCCGAGTTTTCAATATGAGCGCGTCTATATATTTTATATTTCATCTCACATATTTATTTCGCGCGCCTCTGTCGGCTTTCAGCGAATCCAATTTAACTTCGCATTGCATACACCCGCCCGTATATACAATGCTGGAAAAAGGCGCTTAGTTACACCCTTGCACGAGCTTGTACATGAATAGGCCCGCGAACGCCCATCTCGTTGCGAGGAAGACGTGTGCGCATTTAGGAGAGTGCCGCCGCCGCCGGCGTTAAAAATTTTACGGCCGCCCATCAGCCGCGTGCTCCTTCCGCGGGGGTTCAATTTTTATGAACTGGAAAAGCTTTGCTTTATGTTAAACCTTTGGGAGAATTTGAATAATTCATAAATTTGGCGCACGCGGAAGATATACTGATAGATTTTGCGTTATAAGCTCTCTCCGGCAAGTCGATCGGCGCGCAGCGAGATGTTTAATTCGAAAATATTTGAGTGATTTGCATAAGTACCCACTACCCACCTCACTATGTATGCGAGTAAGTAGCTATGATGATAATGTGGAGAAAATGGAAAAGATGGAAGAAATGGGAAAAATGGGAACCAAACGCAGGTGAAATGAATTGCGTCTCGAGAGAGACTTAGCTCAATATCTGCATAATTTCCCATGGCGTTTGCGCAGACTTACGACTTGATCATTCATTCCCCCATCAGCTTATCATTTTATCATTTTATCATTTCCTGCTTTCCTACATAATTTATTCTCCTTTCCAACATTAAAACTTAATGTATTAACATAAAACCAACTTGACGGTAATGATGTTTTGTCTGCTTCACGTTCGTGCATAACTTGAAAAAATAAGAAATGTTACTCTGTAATTATTCAACATGGAAATTACACAGCACAACCTCCAAGTATATCAAAGTTTGTTATTGCACCCATTTTTACACCTGTTAATTAATGGTCCAGTTCTACTCCGCATTGGACATTAATTAAAATGACAGCTGTCGAATCTCCCACGCGTGATATAAAATGAAATACTGGAATAAAAATGCAAATCACTGCATTAAATATTAACCAATTTCGTTCGTCGCCGAAAGCATTATTGGAATTCATTAATATTTCACGGCAGAAAGCAGCAGGCGCACTCTAGTGATAATATTTAATATTAATATTATAATCCCGATTGTTCCGGCCAAGAAATGCACGCGACACAATAGCGGATATGACGATGAGCATGCAGCATTTTCCGGGCGCGTTAATTAAGCTGCGCGCTCCTCTTTGGAATGCGGTTTATTCCTGTGCGGCGCATTAAAATTGCATGCTGGGTAAGTACGGAGACGCGTGGCATACGACTACGAGTACCACGGAGTACGTGAAAGTTGTGGCAAAGCCTGTGAAATAGTCTAAATAGTCTGGCTATGCTAATGCAACTGGAAAAAAGTTATATGTGCATCAAATTTGGGTAGTTTGTGGGTTTCATGAGAATATAACTGGTTCATTATTTATAAAACAGAGGTCGAAATTCTGTTAATAATCTAGTTAGTTTTGGAATAATTTATTATATATTGAATAATGACAATTTTTTACAGTAGGAATTTTACTGAAATTATTACACATATAATAGCTAGTTTGAAAAAAAGGATTCAAACTTTAGATGTGGAATTACGCGAATATACATAGAATGTTTTGTGTATTACCTGCGATGTTAAATAGATATGAATAAATGGCACAGTTGAGGGTTTTTGACAGTACAAAATATTTTATTTCACTTAGCTCAATTGAGAAAGTATAGAGTATGATGAGGGAACGCAGACATAGGGAGAACATGGGACAACCGCTATATCTTTCGTATCCCTCACCTGGTAGATTTGAAAAAATTCATAGTCGCGCAGAATAGTATTTTATGCAGGCACACGCAAGCACAAATTTGAGCGAATTTTGATAATTATTATGATAATTACACAATAAACAAAAACGATGCGTGCGTTCAGAATGGATGACTCAAAATGCCTCTCGATTAATTTTAATATAGAAAAATTTGTAATTTTTGCTATATTTTTTCCCGTCAAGACATATTCCAGTTTGGACGGTCATTTTTGCGTAAAAAATTGTTAAAGTTGGGTGATGACCCAACCTACCCGTCCCCATAGTATAGGGCAATTAGTACGAAAAAGACGTTTTGGAAATTTGCATTATAATAAAATATTGCATTAATTGGTTTTATTGTATAGTAAACAATCTGAAATTTACAATTTTTAGACTTAAAAGAAAATGGTGGAGAATATATTTCGAAAGGCGTTCCAAATTCCCCCACTTTACTATACATGAATTTTGACCAATTTATGAATTTTATACATAGAACGTTCTAATTGAAATTGTTCAGAAGGTTTAAATTTTTTACAAACGAACTTAGAAACATCATTTACGGGTTAAGTACACATTTAGTGCAACTGCACAGACGCTTACATCGCAGGTATGACTTGGAGCCCGGCGCCTCCTCATATACCGCGTGGCGACTTGGGACTACGATGCTAAATATGATGTTTACAAATATTAGCTTCTCTAATTATACAGTGGGTGACTCTAAAAGCCGCTCGGTTGATTATACAATAGAAAAATTCGTAATTTTGCTTTATTTTTGCCACTTGCCACTGAAATATTCCAGTTTAGACGTTCATTTTTCCGAAAAAATTGTCAATGTTTTCGAATTTCTGCATTAAAAAGCATAGCATTCGGAAGTCTACGTACCGAGCGAATAATTGGCGGAAGCTATCTGTTTCCTCTTCGTTGAATCGCGCTTCGAAGAACCAATCAAATTATCATCTCTATCGGTCTATATAGATTCGCATATTTTCATAAATGATTTGCGTTTTTGTATTTCGAAGACGCGTACAAGAACATACACTGAAATTTATATAAAGTATACAGCAAACTTGTTCGCCTTAGTTTTCTCAATATGAAATTTCACTAAATGGGTAATATACAGTGAAACCTCTACTGGTGCACTGGTGTAATTCCATTGGTTGTTCGGCGCACGATTCAAAGAATAGGAAATAGTGTAACTCCACCCAATTATTCGCTGATCTCGTCCACTTTCCAATGGTATGCATTTTACATGCACAAATACCAAAACTTTAACAATTTTTTTATGGAAAAATGAACGTCGCAACTGGAATATGTATTGACTGCAAAAAAATGAAGCAAAAAATTATGAATCTTTTTGTACTAAAATCAACTAAGCAGACTTTTTGAAAAACCACCCACAGTGTTATTGTTGAGCCATAATGTATGTAGCTTTTTTGAAAAGAAAAAAATGGCGTATGCATTTATACATTGCTTTTTAATTTTGTAAATTTTGATATTGCGAAAAGAAGAAGAATGTAAACCATTACATTTAGACAAAAATCAGTGTTGTCATGGAAATGAATTTCAAATAATTGCGTGTACTTGTTATATAGCGAATTAATTTTTAACTTCTGTGGATGAAGTAAGGAAAGAATAAGGTGTAAATGTTTTTTTTTATACGGTGGACGGCGAATAAAATTAAAATGCCTTACTGGTGGTGGGCAAAAAAAAATTGGGAAACTAATAAAAGAATCAAAAAGGTGGATTTATTAGCCCACCTGGCTATTATTTTCAATCATTGGAACTATTTTTTGGATTTTGGGATATTTCATTCTTTTTGCAAATTCGACTAACCTTTATATATTTATCGTTATATCTCAAATGGTTCGAAATGGTTTGGGTTATCATCTTAAAGCTTACAAGAAATGTTTCTCAGAATAAGGCAATATATGTGTAGAACCTTAGCTTTTTTGCTTCTTATAAAAAAAATTAAGCAATGAAATGAAACTGTCCACGCGCAGTAAAGCAACCTGGGAAATATGCAACCATATGTATGGTAAAAGTATAACAGAATGTAACAGATAAAATTTTAGCATGTATTACGACGAAATCTGAAGCGATGGGTTCCACATCGTGGTTGGTTTTGTTGACCCACCCTCAACACTAGGAAATACTCTACAATGTTAACAATGCATTGTATGATTGTAAACAAGCGTAGATACAGATAACTATTTGAAAAAATGCTCCCCCGTTTTCCAGTTCATTCCACTGCGAACAACAATTCAATTATAATTCCGCACAAACTGAAAATGCAAACAATTCCGAACAAATTACAAAGCTAGGAATGTATGCACGTATCTCCACGAATATGTACCAATGAAATACATTTCTAAAAATATTTTTCAGCCTAAAATAGAAACAAAAGATATATCTATTCCAAAGATCCTACCTCTTTTAAAGTTCCATTCCCTCAAATTTTATCTGTACCTACGAATATATGCTAAACTGGGTATTGTCAGGTTAGGAACGTCATTTGCATTACTTCCACCCAAAATACACACAACTCAACCACGGACAGGCTGTCAAAATATTTAATATCAGTTAATTAATCTTCATAGATTAATGGCGGCGGGCAGTGTAATTTGCAGCGATGAATATCCGAGCGAAGAGATTGACGGTCCGGCGCATGCAACTATCATCACAATTAATTGCGAAACCTTTTAGCAGAATGTCAAACTGATTACAAATTCGTGCGTACAACCATCACTATCAGTGGGAGTACGAGTATCCCAATTTAAATCCAGCATATATTAAACATCATAAACGAGTAAATCATCCGGAAACATTAATTAACCTGCACATGTATTCACTTGTACTCGGAATTGAATTAATGTTGCATGTTGTCCAATGAAATTTGATAATGTTGCAATTGCGATAAAAAATGATTCGGTTATATTCCGCATACAATTCATGGGTCGGTATAGACATTACAAATAGATAGTTACTTGTAATTTCAATGGAGGATGACAGAATGTTTCTCTTTGATTTGTAAATACAAATGAGAATCAAAACTGATTTGTTGGTGCAATCACATAATGTGACCCAGAGTTGATAATACTGATACGAGGTGAAATTTCAATAACAAACATTCAAATTTCCATCATGATCAATATGTTTATGTATGCTATTAGAAATGGAATTGAAATTTATATAATGCGTGATATTACAGTCGAAAATCTGCTAACAAGCACATATTGCGTTTTTACTTTGTGGAAACCGCTAATTTATAGAGATGCCAGATTAGTAATTCAAAAAGGTATTTGAAGCTTCTATGTATGTACCTAATTGCATTTTTTAGAGTTACTTATGTTCAATCTACATGCTGTTTGTGTTTCATCTTTATTCCGCACACCTCTATTTTCCTTTACGTTCGTTACAATATCGCTGTTACCGCACTTTATATGATTTGCTGACGATAAAGTAACAGTTGATCTTTATGGAGTAGAGGGTGCTAAAATCAGAAATCATATCCATTTTATAATTTCTCTATCTGATCAGAATTTTCCACAAATTGCGGAGCTATAATATACGTAATGGGCATATGTGTGAATTTGCGTGCTTTATAAGTCTGTACAACTACACTCAAACACAACTAATTCCATTCTCAAATTAATCTTGTTATACAAGATATTTTAGTGCTAAAAAATCAGATGTTTTGAACAATTGCAAATGTAGGTATGTGAGAAAGTGAGAGATTTATACGGAATATGAGGCATCTGAAATTAAAAATATAAAGCACGAAAAACGGCCAACTTGCACGAACACACGTTCAATTGACTATTGAACACTTATGGCTTTTTTCAGACATTGATGTAGGTGATACACACATGAGATATTGCACTTGAAAAAACTCACAAATTCGTAATTTCTCCTATCTTGCTTTGATCATCAATTGCTTTGACTCCTGATCAGATATTAAAAATCTAAATATATAAAATCGGTTGAAATATCGCTGTGAATAAACAATAAAAATCGATGTGGAGCATTGTTATTTGAATATAGTAATAGTGTAATAGATATAGATATTTGACTTTCTTCTTTTACGAACCCGTGCACAAACAAGCCCCTCCGATAACTACCATTCTCCCATCAACATCAACATTCTTCTCTCTTACATCTTCATTTAGCAGCGGTCTTCCATGTCATCACAATACATACATTTTGGCTTACCTCCTCTACTGTTTTGTATAAAATTTGGCAGTCTTTGTTAGTCGTAAAAAAGGGGAATCCGGGAATATTTATCTCCAATAATTTTAGAAATATAGCTATATAAAGATTTAAAAAAACGTGTGTGTCTAAATCACTTTAGACACGGTTCTAATTAAGCTAAGGTCCTGGGATTGATGTCATTTTGTGTATCTTTTCATGCTCGCTACAAGCATATAAAACGTGATGCAATAAGCATTATTGCTTCAAAGCCCAAATCAAACTTTAATATAAGGGTTTTTTAATAAAGTGAAAAAATGATATTTTTCAAAAATACCATTATTTCACATTTGTGTAAATCGTCATGAATGTGGGATGATGATGGGATCAAAATCAATTAAATATATTAATAAAATTTATACAAATATAAAGAAAATACTGTGGGAACTATAACGACGTAAATTCTAACTTTAAAAATTTTCACTCTACTCCGTAATATACGTTAGATAGACCATGTGTACATGAGGCAATGTCGAAAATCAGTAATTATGTCTTCCGCCACCCTAGAGTTCTGTTTCTATTTTAATTCTAAGTGTGTTGATTTAACGTGGAATGAACCTAGCAAGGTAGTGTACCGTAACTGATCGTCCTATTTCCACTTTGGCTAAATCCGATGTCAATCGTATCAACCGTTCTTCTTTTTATCACGATTATCAGCACAACGAGGGGCCACCGATAATTGTTCATCTAATTCTCACATATGGGAAATATAATGTTTGTACTTTTTCTGTTACAAAATTTTGCAGGAATATGTTGACAACTGACAAATAATTCTTAACAAATGGTCTTTTATATTTTACATAGTTCTTATATGAAAAAAACAAGAATAAAGAATAAAATTAATAATATTACAGTTAGTTCCAAGTATCTGAATATAAATTGGTGAATAATGTGATGGGCCTGTTAGGAGCATAAATCATTATTATACCTTCGCTATTCCTCACGGCACAAAAATGATCTCCCGCGTAATGCGCATTATTCTCTATTATGTGCATAAAATTGAGTTTCGCGAACTGCTGCGCGCGCCAGCTAAACCGCCTAAGAGTTAACGAAATAAGAAATATTAGTTTTGGGATTTCGGAACGGAACGAGTATCGGATTCAAGCGACCCAGGGCTGGACGCGTGAGTAAATTTATATCACACTGCAACCATGTCTTCGCTGCGCCCCTTTCACCAACTCCTCTGTTCTCACTGCCGTCGGGCGTGTTCGGTTTGTTTGCGGATTGTGGAATTGTGGAGTCTGTGTGGTTTGTGTTAGTTTCCGTCCGCTGTTTCGCCGGCTTTCGTGCTGATTAACCCCCAAGAATGGAAAGTAAAATTATATCCTTGTTTCCGCTCGCGATTGTGTAAAGTCTGCGCGCGGAGGGCCAAACTTTGCAAACAGGCAAACGAGCGCGAAAACTGAGTTTTTATCGTCATGCGCGCAATTTCACAATCTCAACGGGTCCATTTTTTCTTGCTTGTGCAAAACTTTGCGTTTTATTGAAAAGCTGAATGCAGAATGAAGACGGGGAATTCCAGAAGTGGTTATGCGCGAACTCTGCATTCAAATCCGGAATATCGCTGATGATTGAGTCCCAAGCGGGATCAGATTGTTCTAAAATACACTATTGCTACGTAGATAATAGATATACCGCGGAACTTCAATTATTTTTCATTTTAATTACATAATTGAAATATGAAGCATTGTATACGATGAAATGTTTATTTTCTGTAGTGTACAAACAGACATAAATTCAAATAAAACATTAATATTATCCTATGTCGCTCTAGTAGCTACTTGATTCGTTCCCGACAAAAAATGCATGCAAATGAAAAACACCCGCACACGTCACTCATCTAGACAGGCAGCCAAACAGCAGGATTTAATAAAATTTATTGCGCAAACTAAGCTCGTGTTGCAAAATGCAATTCGTCGCACAATTTAATCGAAAATCCAGAATCAAGAAACACTTGATAATTAACCAAATTCGTCCTGCTCTCTACCACCCTCTCTCATCCCACTACATAACCCTCTATCTATCTCTAGGGAGCTAATTCATCAAGCTTGAGAAGCAATTCACCTGCGCTGTTTTGTACTCCTCGTTGCAATGTTTTATCGCTCGAGCGTTGTTTTTTGTTGCGTCGTTTTTTTTCTTGCAAAATAACGCCAGCGAGTTCACCCACTTTGAGGGATGAACGGATGCTATTTGGAGTCGTTAGCGTAATTGAATCTTTGTCTTGGCCCCCGTTTGCGGGCAAACACAGTTACGCAGCTACATGCTTACTCTGTTAACGGACCGGCGGTGGAGGTAGCATCAGAATGCGCACGCTTCTTCTCCGCTCGAGTTGCATTCGTTCGTTCGGCACTGCAATGCTTTGCATTACGTTCGTATTTGCAATTACTAATCACACGCAATTCCACTGATGAAGTTTAGTTGGAGAGCTAACTTCGTCTGGAAATTTTACAATAAGCGAAACGTAAAAAAATTACATGTAATCACCGCAAGGTATGCAAGAAAATAATTATCTTGGCATTATAATAAGCTTCTTAAACTGTCAACATCGTATTTAAATTAGCCCTAAAAATATTTATATTTACGAGGCAGCATTTTGTGTTTTTGTGCTTTTTTCCAGAACTTTATTCGCGCGTTTCATTCTGTTTGGCCTGTCTATCAAACGTGAATTCTACGTTTTATCAGCGCGCATTCAGTGCATGTTGTGTGCATACCTCTTAAAAATGTCACTTTTTAAAGTACAACTCGCCGCCCACCTGCTCCCGAGCTCATTTCGCAAATGTACGTCTGCTATTGATTTAACGTCAAAGCCAGCGCGGAAAATATCAAACGAAAAATATTGGTATATATGTACCACACCTACTTGTACCGCTCGCATTGTGTGATTGTGTTCGAAACAAGCTAAACTACATTAGCTATACACACCTCGTATAAAAGGGCATAGAGTTCATGCCCGATATAATTATGCGTAGTAAATACTACATATTGTGTAGATAAATCTGTGTAACTCGCAGACTTTCTGTGCGTCGTGCATAAATCACACGCAGGAACAAAGCATGCAAAGCGATATAATTTTTTGCGCTTATAGCGTATAACCTATGGCAGAAAGTGAGCATTTTGTCCCGATTGGATGGAAGTAAAAAAAGCCTCAAATTATAGTATTTTATAATATTTTATAAAGTTGTGGATATGTAGCTAAAATTAAGCTCACATGCAAGAACCAAAATGTAAGCAGGTACCAACTATACGATCCACGTTTTTAGTACGAGTGATGTATACATCGAAGTCGCCCACGTTATTTTTAGCTTTTTAGATTCATAAATTATTAGATTGACTGTTTGAACAGTTTCACTAATCAGTAATGAAATTCGTATATTAATTAAAATCAAGGAATTTATATAAATAGAGACAGTTACTGAGAGATGAAATGTAGTTGAGTATCGTACCCCGTGGCTCAATTAGGAGCGCGTTGCTCTAGTCCACTAAAGGGTATAGGTTCATGCCCCACCGGAGGTTCATTTTTCGGCAGTTTTCTCTATTTCCCAGTGAAGAGATAAATTCTATTGTAATTTTTCTATCTTAAAAATCAATGACATAATATAAAGAGGGAAATTCAGTGACGGTTCGTTTTCTTTTATTTTAGGAAAAAGATTAAAAATTTGCTCTGCATCAGAGTTTCCAACCGCAATATTGGGGTTCATTAACATTCAAATTTATGCAAGATCGGTCTTGCCAAGTTTTCTACGTCAAAGTCCAGATATATATATATATACCAGATATATATTTAGCTACTTTCATAAATAGTAAAACTACAAACGAACATTTGCAAGGGTTTTAAGGAAAAGAATTCGACCCATTTCTCCAAAACT
>JAODVP010170639.1:0-13168 GCA_025400035.1 Tetradonia laticeps
TTAATATCGTTAAAATCAAATACATAAAGCAATATTGACTCGAAAATATCCCAAAAATGACATTTAAATTTGATTTCTAATTCTAATTCTAAAAGCGTCTATACTACATTTCAACAAATTACTATATATTTTACAAATTAAATTAAATAAAGAAACAGATACCACTTCATAATAACATGCAGGGACATAATAATCAAAATATTATTAAATATAGTAAAAACAAGTAAAGATAAAGAATTCATTGAAAAACCGTCTTACCAATCATTCTACCACCTACAAAATCATCTAAATCAAAATTTAAAACATGAAAATATAACCGAAAAAATAATAAGTTGCCTTCTACAATTCATTAAAAATTTAACTTTAAAGAATTTTAATGCAAAGGATTCGCACCATTAGCCAAAAATGTAAATAATGCTAGACAAACCAAACAAAAACATCACACAATGCTGAAAATGCTACATCATTTACAAAAAATGCGGTATTCTTTAAAAATACCTATAATTGCACCAACAAAACAATATTATTAAAATTGGATCGCTAATACTGACACAAAACTGTGATTTTTAGCTTAATCGTCCTCTTATACTTTCCCTAATTAGGGCCTAATTATATTTATGGACGGCCGCGAATTTAAGAAAGACATGCTATAGATAAACAAATCTTATCTCATGAAAAGAAGCGATATCATGATTAAATTCTCTTGATATGACATCAGAGGACTTTAATTAAATGGTACCTTCAAAATTTATCACAATAAGTGTCTTATCATAGTTGTATAGGAAATCTATGACGTACCAAGATAAATTTTAAGGCGTCGGAAAGCTCCATTTTTTGTTTATTACCCAGCTATCACAATAATAATCCAAATTCGCTCAAATATTAAGCATCTGTGTTAAATATTGTTCTGTACAATAAATCATCCATTAAAACACTAGAACTACATCGAATTTATGTTTGTTTTCACTGTTTATATAATTTACGAACGTCTGCTTAAGTCTGCTTAAATAAATCTGCGCTAAATTATGATTCCTCACTAGAAAACTCTTATTTTTGCATTGATTTAACACACATATGGCCCTTAATAAAACTATAAAACTTCAAAGAAAATCAATATCAATCATAAACCGCAAATAAAAAGCTCTAAACCTAAGTTGTTAACGTCAATTGATCAGGATAAAATATTGAGATGTTTACATAGAATAATCATTCAAAATATTGGTGCATTTTGCAGTATCCAAGGGCGGAATTTCACAAAACGCGTCAGACGCAATTCCATTTGGCGTCATTACCTTGCGCTCGTTATCAGCGCAGAGTCTGCGCCGATTCGACACGATACGTGCCTCCCAGGCGACGAAATGAAAACGCCAAACGTGTCTCGACTCGTGGCTAAACTCCTGCAAGACTAAGAAAACACCGTTCAACTACTCATAGAGACTAACTAGAACAATGCAGAGCAAAACAAGCTATGTATGTGTGAAATCTAATGAAGCGCAGATATGAGCTTTTATCTTAGATACTCAGGTACCTAGGAACAAACTAGATATTAGGTAGATATTATGAAAACAAACATTAACTTTGTAGTTTGAATCATTTACTGACTAATTTAGTTTTAAAAACAACTAAATGCAAATAAGTAGAGCTACAAATTATGTTGTAGAATTTTTTATATTTTTAATTATGTTCAGACGATTGTCGGCTTAATATGAATCTCGTTGTTAATTACAGTTTTGCGTGAGTTTTGTATCTTATTGTAATTAGTAGCTACATGAATTCAAATTAATGCACCGAATCATGCTATATGATAAATTCTGATAAACTGTATAGATAATAAATTGGATATAAACCAATTAATTTTTTCTGGTTGGATTATGGCTATTATAATAACTAAATTTCTACCCAATTTAGTTTACATGTCCAACTGTCAATTTATTATATATTCATTGATTTCCTACGCTGAATGTTTTGGTATTTTGATATTTCGATTTGTGATTTGTGATTTGTGATATGATAAATGAGATATACAGAGATGAGAGATGCAGCAGATTGTGCATTCGAAATTGATCAGTCATTGGATGGGAACGTGATGGCGTTAGCAGGCATTGGATGCAACCCGCTGGTGTTATTTATAGACATATTTGGATGAAGATAGGTATTGATTAATCCGCGCGGCGTCGGCTTTATCTCATGTCGCGCTTCAAAGCCTAACCAAAGTCGTGCGCGACTCGTGATTCTCCTAAAAGTCGCATTTTAATTGACGTGCTATTCTCTGCACTCTACGCTGGATGGAGGTATGGTGAAGCCGCATGTTCGCAATTTAGCAATGCAAATTTTACAATTCCAATTGCGCCGCTTGCGTCGAGTGGAGCGCATTGCGAAACGACAAATGGAAAAGAATAAAATCCATAGGATATGTGACACCGGGCTCCGGCTCGCCAAAATGGCATCCCATCGCGCGCCATAGGTGCGCGCGTGCAGATATCGTTGGATGTTGCCGATATTCGCTCGGCTTTGCGCTTGTCGTGCAATTGCGCCATGTCCATACTCGGCTGCCCGAATTGCATTCGCATTGCATCGCTGCATATAAAAATCGATTTGACCACATTTCAGAAATAAAGATGACGCTAAGTCTAACCAAATCATACACGATTTGAATCTTCAGAATTAAAACATTTGCATATATAGAATTTAAATAGGAAATAGGAAAATTGCTTCTAAATATTTCAACACCCATGCTATGATATGGCAGAAGTGTCAACAAATTATACGTATGCATGCAGCGCACGTTCTGCAAAATTGCAAATACCAACAAATTTCCTCCTTTTCAGCTCCTTCGCTGCTCCACCGCACACCAGCACTTCTTCCAAGTAGTCCCATTCGAATGCTTTTGACCTTTCCAGACTTGTTTTTCTTTTTGGCGAGAACTGCATGGAAAGAAACACAATTCCCAACGCAATTCCTTGCGTTGCCATCGCTGGCAATTCCAGCCAACCCAATGTAACAACAATTGGGAGCAAGTGCAGGAAAAACGAGCGGGCGCAAAATTAAAGCGAGCATGTGAACATGTGAACTCGACACCCTCTGCAACAACCTGCTCCCGGAATGGAAGCGTTCTACAAATAGAAATGGAAAAGTAAATGAACAACGCTCCCCTTCAAGCGACTCATGCATCTATAGATTGTGGCATATATCTTGTTTCGGGGAAGCGCAAGACAGGTGAAACCCCAACACAATTTCAGCTTGTCTGGAGAGAAATCTTGTTGGAATATACAGCGCTAGGGAGGTGTAGAAATAAATTCATTCTGTTGCTGCAATTTGAGCGGAACATTTGCTACATTCGTAATGTTACGTCTAGGGTAGTCTACAAATGGTTTGTAGACAAATATCTTTTGCTTTTCCTTTCATAAATTGCACAAATGCTATTACGTTAGGGATACTTCAACTGTTTCGCTAGAAAAAGGGTTCAAACTTTCTCTTTTACTTCAAAACTCTATAAAAACATACAAACGTACTTTATTATCAAAGGGTTAGAAATCTATAACAATGAGGAAGAATCTTCACAATAAATTTTACAGCTGTAAACAACATTTATTACTTAACCAATTGAGAAAGTGAAAATTATACCTAGCTTCTAACCCTTTACCCTAGTAAAGCTGAATTTTCTTGAGCTTTACTCTATTAAATGACTTTATTCTGTTACAGCTTGGTCATCGCCAAAAGAATCGCCGAAGAATACTAAAATTGGTGAATTATTTGTGCAGGTGTAATTCCCACCGCCGAAGCATGACATTTAATATAAAAAGTATAACTTTATGCGCGTCGGCGCGTTTTTTTGCTGTTTTTCGCCTCTTCGGCGAGTCGATGCCGGGGGCAGGACCGCCGGTAGCCCGCGCCAGTATTTCGTCGAGTTTACGACGTCGTCATGCCACGGCTACGGGTCTGCGGTGCCCGGAACGGAACGACGAAGAGCTTGGGGGCGGCGGACAAAACGGCAGACAAGGACAGCGGGCCCTGGTCGATTTCAGGAGCGCAGCGGGCTTGCCAAGAGACTGCAAAAGTGGAACTCGAACTATACGACCCCAGTGTATTCGGGAAATTTGCGCTCATGGATGTTGGTATAGATACTCGAGTCTCCACTTATGTGTCTTCTATATTATGGCTGTGTTATTTGTTTGTCCCTGATGGCCAAGAACAACAACGCGGTTAATTTCAAAGAAACTTTCGCAATTGTCTATCAACAAATTATTCTAGGAATAGAACACAAATATTTCCATTAATCTGTGTTGTAAATCTACTAAAATCTAGGAAATTTACTAAGCATAATTCATAGAAACTCATATGAATTAACTTAGAATAACATAAATAAAATGTAATCTTTAGTTATCTAATAGGCTTATTTCTAAGATTTAGTAGAAACGTATAATTCTAGAAAGTTGTTGCAATTGTAGGAAATTGTAGCAATTGTGCCAAATTCTCATATGTCTGTTTGTGACGGGAGAAAATTGCATTAGCACCTTGTGCTATGTACAGGGCCCAAGGATCCATTGAAGCCTAAAGCCGCACAATTGCGAGGAGCAATTGCAAAAGATAGAAGCGCACATAACCTGATACGATTGCGTGTCGGCGCTGGCACAACAATGTGTTTGAACATTTTCCTCTCTCGGCAGACTCGCTACGAACTTATACTCAGTGGTAATGAGATTGCCATCTTCCTTTTCACACGGGATTAGTCCGCATTAGATTGCATGGGGCTAGATAACTTCTAACTCGTTTTCCTGCACAACCATAGAGTTTCCGTTTAAGGCAAATATTTGAGATGATGTTTTTAATTCAGTAGACTAGCTGCCCCCTGCAGTGTCCAGTCCAATTAAATAATTTCCTTCCTTGCATATGTTTTGTCATAATTTAGTTCAATATCTACTGCGACGTCCTGCTTACCGCTAACGAAGAAATGAACGCCTCGACTGTAAATTACATTATAATCTCCAATAAGTTTGGTACTTAACGATGCTCGCATGCGTGCGATGGCCGCATTGTAACCGGCTCTTAGTCTCCTCGTCTCTCCGCTTGCCATTTCTTGTTATTCCTCCGGTTTTTTACATCGCTTTGCTGTGTAGCTTATTGGTGGCGTGCATAAAGCCTCAGCTTGACCACTCGCAGCTTGTTTCCTTCACGTACTCATTAAAATCATGTGACTGCCGGCCGTGCGTTCGTTTTTTAAGCGCAGATAAATGATTAATAAAATTTATTGCAATATGAACTTCGCTTCGTTTCGCTTCAGAAACGCTCGGCGTCTTTGGTCTGCGGCAAAATCCGAGGCTCGGAGTAAAAGGTTCGGGTAACGAGTGCATTATCAACATAAAACCGAGGATTTTATTGCGCGGTGCGTGCATTACTTTTACTTTTTTACCTTCTTTGCCAAGACGGCGCGGAGCCGGCATTATTTCCACAGGGATTTTTTCCGGGGAAGCAGATCGCTTTAGATTGGCTGCGCGCGGGCATTAATTTGCGCGCTTTCTTATCTTATCGCGCAGCTAGTGCACGCCGCAGGAACGCAACGCGTAATTTAATGCAACACTTTCCGAGCCGTTTGCGCAATTTACGGCAAATGCACCCACGTCGTGTGGATTTGCATGAAGGAACGCATTAGATTTCCTGCTCAGCAAGAATTTGTTTAACAGTAGGTAGCTTAGATTATATCAAAACTATTTACTTTCGGATTGTATATAATTTAATCAATAAAATACATTTATCACCTCGTGACTCACCCATCAATATTTAAGTGAAGTTCCTACAGCGCAACAATCAAATTGTGCCTTGGACAATGAGCAATTCAATTAGATTGGCGTGGTCGTTACGTTGTCTGGCGAGCAAGGTAAGTGCAATATTTATTTATGCAGAAAGCAATGGCAGACCGCGACATGGCCAGTTATCCGAAGAGCAGCGAGGGCAGCGGGCTGCCACTGCCCGGTGGACCGTAAACCGTTTATGTTTATTGAATTACACTGTTACGTCTAACGTTAATGATGGCCAAGTGCTCTTCGAGCGGCGGGGAATCCTGCAATTTGATGCAGAAAACAAGCCAGCGTAATGGAAATAGGGAGCTATGCATGACAAACAAAAACAATCAAATTACCAGAATACAGTCCAATCAACATCATTATTGGAATTGTTATTAATTGGAATCAAAACATAGTCATACGAAAATATTTCTTCAAACTAATTGACATCGATATTTGTCCTGATTCTGAGGAAAATCTTGGATATTGATTTCCACTTTATTAAAAATTATCCACAGTTGCATGCACTGGCTTGCTAGTTGTTAGAATGGCAGAAAGATTTACAACGCACGTACATTAAAAATAGATCCGTAAAACGAGGCGAGAACCGGCAGTCACGCGGCACAAGTTGCGCGCTTTCGTGCTGCAGACCTCGCCGAAAAGCAATAGCGCAAAGTACTCCACATGCACACGTTTCTGGCACTTTCAGCGTAATTTATAGCCGCGTTCATAGCATCGCTGCCCGATACGGGTCTCACCTACCCGCCGCACCGGGGATTATGTAAATGCGCGCCGCATCCAATAGCAAGTGCGGCCGAAGATAGATAAAAATGAAAAGCTATTCTTGGTTAGTTTATACACGCTGCGGCAATGTTTCAGACCCACACCAGTGATATAATCACTTTTATTTCTCGTCTATTAAGGTCTATCAAGCTTTCCTCTTTTTATTCACCCAGCCTGTGTGTTGATGACCTAACTCTCCACTAATTGATCATTAAATCTTGGTATGGAATGCGTGCTTACAATTATATTCATTTATGATAATTAATTTAAGATAATATACATTTTTGCATTTGTACATTTCCTAGTTAATCAATTGGAAAAGAAATGTTTTCTCAAAGTTACACAGAGCCCTCTAACGCACAATAGTGGGACTGTAGGAATGGCAACCATGTATGTAGGGCGGAGAGTGTTAGGGATTGGCGCTCCGTGCCCGACGCCATCATTCTTCCCGCCAGCTTTACATACGTTACGGCCGATAGCCACGACCCTAAGCGGGGTGCTGCGCCAATGACTCGGGCGCTCTGCCTCTACCCGCCGGAAGCCATCGCGATTTGGGCCGTTCCCGGAACGGAGATGAACGACCTTGATCTCGCCGGCGGTTGGCTCTCGGCCAAGTGTAGCTGCATGGAGGGAGCAACCGCGTTGCCATCTCTACTTGTCTACTCGGATGCTGGACTGGATTCAATTCAAGTTTTTCCAGTAAACTAACGAAAGAAATCACTTGATCTGTGAATACTACTGTGAATTTATATGCAAATATTTATTGTATATATTATACGATATGAAAGTATGATTTGTAATTAGGAGTAATTGGAGTAGAAACTAAACTGGAGCGAAATAATCAAGTTAGTAACGTGTTTTTATCTTCTATCTATAGATTTATAGATGGATAATAACAATTATCGTTATAAAAGCAGGTGTTAACGGTCTTTTTATGAGGTCATTTATATTACTATTTTCAGTGGCACTAAACGATTCGCACGAATTCATCACCGCTCCATTCATAAGATGATGATTGCATGTCTCGCGTAAACATTAACGAGTTGTAGGCTGTTAAGTGGCGTTGAACAGCAGGAATGTACGTGGCACAAAAGAGATTGATTGTAGATCTAGTAGCTTCAAATTGCCCCATAAACGGTTACTTTTATGCGTCGTAAAGTTTTAAGAGTCAATGAAACGCGTCGAGACGAAGTCAATATATCCCTGACATTCAATATTCGTCTATCCTGCGAACAGCTAATCAGGATCCACTGTGGAATGTGTGAGGTGCACTTGTGGGCTGCGAGAAATTCTTTGATGCAATCCGTTATGACATTAACTCGCGTTTGTTGTGTACCAGCTGATTTATACGATCATTTTTATGAGCAGACATAAAATTATGACTAATACGATTTACTACAGCGGGACTAGGTCTTCCGGCGTGTGAGCAGGACTTCAGGACCACTTTTACGACTCGTGGAGTGTCCATGACCTACCGCACAACGCACTCCTTCATGAGGAAGACAAACGTTTTATTATTTCGACCTTTGCAAATATTCTACTCACAACTTTGCAAAAACAAACAACGTCTACGTACCTAATTATATCTAGACGCATAGCTAGCTAATAGAGAGAGTTGAGAAAGTACATTGGCAAATGAATCATTTAAATACTGAAATTTGCAGTCAATGAATGTCTCAAGAAAGAATAAGAGTACTTAACCCATTGATGATTGTGTTAACATTCTGTGGCCGGGTCACGGCGAGAGTTTAGTGTGTGTTTTATGCCGTTTTATGTCATGTTTCGGTACTACCGTACTACGTTTACGCGCTCGTAAACTCATTTTATTATGGCGATTATTATTATTATCGAAAGTTAACACACTTCTACTAGTGTGTACGGCATAAAGTGAAAAAGATCTTCAAATACCTGTCATACTTGCATGACCTTCACCATGACAACTACGCATATATCAGCAGTTTGTACACTTACCAAATATTCGTTTATATATACAAACAATTCTGTAATAACGAAAATAAAGTACCCCACACTTTTCTCACGCCACGTCTGTCACCACACTGAATTTCACTGTTGTAACAAATGTTACTAACTTTTATCAAGCATTATGAATGTGTAGGTGTGTTATATTAATATAACACATTGTGCGGCACTAAGCCGCAAGCATGTGGAGTTTATTCGAACTATTCCAACTCTTGCCGGGGGCTTAAAAATACATCGTCTATTTCTACAGGACAGGCGTAATCGTCTAAAAATAAAAACCAACCGCTGCCATGTACGCCAGCAATATTTGACTTTGCCGACTGAGAGCATTGGCCATGGCGTCGCCTTGTTCACAGTCTGCTTGTACAAATTGCTGCGGCTCCCGCATTCCTCCGACGCCAGCAGTGCATTAATTCCGTTGCTCCTTTTGTACTTTCCGGCTGGCTCTCATAAAAAGAGCTGCAGTAGCGTTTTCTGGTTTTCGCAATGCAGGACCCGGCAATTCATTGCCGCATTCTCGATGCTCAATGCGATTGTCTAATTCCTCCAGCGATGCTTGCGCTTAATGTTGTGCAGGCTAGCATTTGCTCGTCTGCTAGAAATAGTTCTTCTAATTCCACTAAACAAGCTGGTTCTTCTCATCTAAATTATATATTTTATATATTTAAGTCTAACGCCTCCTAGAAATAGACAATTGACCTCATAAATCCTAGACTAGACTTTTTCAATTGTATTTTTCGGATTGCTTCCATCTAAATGACGCTTTATTTATGACATTGCCAGCTTGCGGACGAAATCTAACAGGATTCAAGTCATTGCCTTAGTTTCGATAGTTTTTGGTCCGAGCTTTCTATAACAATTCTCATCTTTCTGTTATTTGTTGAGGGACGCATCCGGCGCACGTGACTGTTGTTGCTATTCTTCCGGGAAGTGAATCTTATGAATATGACACAAGATACAACACAAAAAAATTGGAATGAAAACCACAACTGAAAAGTTAAATTCCTTAATTTATGTACCTATCTGGTGGCCCAAATTGTCATTTGGGAAATAAAGTAATCTAAATTTAAGTAAATTTTTATATTTAAAAACACATGGCCCTCTCTTAAACCCTCAAGCGCGCTGCTACAATTAGTAAATTTGATAACATCGCAACCCTTCCTGCATAACCAAGCGCTGCTTAGAAGCCTCTGCTGTGCAAAGGCCTCGCCGTCTGCTTGTAACGTTAAAAAGGTTAAAAATATCATCGCATCACGTACGTAATTAGCGAAAATGACCCCTGCCTCGCGCAGCGGAATAACGAGATACGTGGCGGCCACGTTTTGAAATTAATATAAAATGATAATTCGGTTAAAACGTGAGAATTTTTAATTATAGCTCAGCGCCGCGGAATTAAATATCAAAGCAATGTGCCCGGAGAGAACCGACAGATTGAACGCTTATTTATGCATTCACTTGAAAATTGCACAGAATCAAATACGTAGACATATAAGTAAGCTTACTGCACAATCTGATCGAGGATAATATATGCAAGTTACGAATGCAATTACAAATATTCATGAATTGCACCCGTAAATATTATTTACGGCCATTTTGGAGCGGCGTACATTTATAATCCAACCCTAATTAGTAATTATCATGCGTCCTGTTCCCCTGGGTGCCATCCGAATAATGAAAACAAACAAAACCGATTCCGGCGTTGTTACATATCGAGTTAAACTTTATGAATGTTATTGTAAAGTTGTTATTAACCAGTTAAGGATCAATGCAGTCAACATGCATAAATCACACTTATCGAAACATCTTGCACTTGTTGTCGCTCGCCATAAAACACAATTAACTCGATGTTTATGATACAAGTGCGTGGAATATCGATTGGTCATTAAACGGAATAAACATTCAGTCGTTATTTCAGTTTGAACCAATGCAATCCATTAATTAAACATTGCCTACTATTAGGAATATTGAAAATGGAAATAAATATAACTGATTGATTTATTGGTGTCTGGCTAGCTTATCGAATGAATGATAAATTAATCAAGAGCTTGTAACGTATGTAATGAGAGCGTTGATCTTGCTTCTGAGAATTCTCTTCATATTTACGGTTTTGTGTTATTCATAAACGCATTTTGTAGTTTATCTATGGTATGTCTAGATATAAAAAGTTGGAATCTTGTCTATGTGCTGATAAATGTAGGTACACTCGTACCAGAAAAAATGAAAGCAATGGATTCATTTTATTATGTGATTCCATGTCGCTCCAGTCATTCTTTTGCTTTATTTCTTTTATGGCGTTGTTTAGCGTTCGTTTACGAGCGAGTTTACATTTGTATGGCCGATTAAAGACTTCATACGTTGAAAAACGCGTTGGATTTCCTACTACCTGTGTTACGAATCGCATATTTTCCTGGGGAAAAAATTCATGCACACATTCATTTTTTAATTACTCTATATATGACGACAAACCTAGATTTTATTTTCAAGACGCAAAAATTTTTCCCTTTGGAATTTCATTTCCAAGGGGATTTTAAAAGAAAAGATTTTCCTTCCCCCTTGAAAAAGTGAGTAAATTGTGGATTAACAGACTACATTCCCAAAAGTAAGAGAAAACATCAGGTGTTGAATATCTGAATGTGTATGAATATCTAAGAGCTGAAAGCATTGTTCGCCCTTCATCAAAAGCAGCAAGCTGCATAAATCCAGATTCAATTTGCGTGCGACCGATATGTGTGTGTGTTATGCTTTTGCGTTGATGGAAATCGGGCGCGCGCGTGAAAGATGGGCGAGATTGTGGAGCAAGCGCACAAAAGATGAAATGGAACGAAATGAACGCGGCTGAATTTTCAACATGCGCGCCCGAAATTGCGAACGGAAAATTGGAAAAGTTTCCAAGTTGTTCGTCCGCTGCGCGACGGGGTGGGCGGCGACTGATGGAAACTGCATGCCAGTCATAGCTGGAGCGTAGAAGAGTGGAAAAAATGAAGAAAAAAACAGCAGATATTCGCAAATGGAATGGCGCTACGTGGGAATTCTATGAATTCTATGCATTTTCTAGCAGGCGAGCCAAAATAATAAAAGTCCTCGCCAGAAATTGGAAAGGTATACCTACGCGCGGCGAGAACTTTCATCTCGCCGGAGTCGGGGATGAAGCAAATCCATTTCTAAATTGTCATCTTCCCCAATTTTCCAACTCTCTCTTCCATGACCCTCTCTCCCTAGTTAATCCAGCTTGTTATTTATTTGGTGGCCTTGGATACAGCGGCCACAAACAAATCCCGGAATTGCATCAACTTTATATATTAATCTTTTAAGCTGAAAAGATGAAGAACCCAGTAAGAATTTCCTGTCGGCGTGAAAGCAAAGCTTAATTTACCCAGAAGTATATATAATTATGTACATATTTATGTAGGCATTTGGATGTTTAATTTAAACTCACGTAGCGCCATTTTGAGCTACATAATTGGCTCAGCACTTAGATGCAATTATCGTTTTCCTGTCGATTGCTGTTTAACTTAGGAATTTAGCGCTAATGCCTTGTTATTTAATTGTTTTGTGATTATTCTTGTAAGTATCATAGTTATTACATTTCACTGTTTAACTTCGAGTATCTCAATTGCCTCTCAATTGAAATTGACTATGATTTATTTGCCAGCGGTATATTTTAAGGTTTTTAACTTCGGGAATAAGAAATAAATCACGCTCATAAGCAAATAAGACGTTTCAAGTGTTGTATAATCGTAATTCTCATAATTCAAGTGAAGCATTGAGTAATCAAATACCAGGTTATTCTAGACCAGCATAAACTATTAACCAAATATGTAAATATTTAAACAAAACAGCGTAATTTGGTAGGTTTGGATATGTCGTGTTCAACTTGTAAATTCTTGATGCAAATGGCGTGATTAAACATTGTTAAAGAAAATATTGATTCAGCTAAAAGCTTCATTTTATGATAGGATATCAATAGTAAATCAGCGATATTTAAATTATAGCATTAATTTGATTTAGATAAATATATTGAGGCATACTATTAGATATATATTCGCATTCGTAAATATTACCTAAAAATTTTGCAAAATATCAATCTTTAAAAAACAATTTAAAGTAATTAGTGGTTTAATGAAATTTTATATACTTTTTAATAAATATGTCTAAGAAAGTAACGTATAATCGTAATTTGTAGATATTATCAGTCTTGACTTTATCATTTCATTGGATGAAATATACTTTCTTACAAACTGTAAGAAATATAAGAAAATGTTGCTCACCTTCTTCCCCATTAGGTAGGTCTATTCATCAGAGTGAGCGGTCCCGGACGTGCCCACTTCCGTTTGAAACCGGAAGTTCACAAACTTGCTCACGCATTACTTGACTCTACGGAATCAACTGCTAAAACTATTTACCAATATTTCTTATATTTATTAACACATTTATAACAAATGTTAATTCTAAGAAATCAGAAGCGGATTTTTATTTTGGGCTAATACAAACAGAGGAGAAAGGCTTGGATTTTGGTGATATTGTATTGTGTGTGCATTTATTTAGTATTTTTGAAGAATGGGGCATTTATTCGCAAACCGTATGGTATGTTCAGTATTTTTTTACTCTTTCATTTGTTTTTTTTT
>JAODVP010170750.1:4675-16259 GCA_025400035.1 Tetradonia laticeps
ACAATGTGGATCAAACCAAACGGATTTCTAAAAAATAATGTAGTTTTGGAAATCCCTTGTAATATGTATACATATAATCATGGATAAGTTTGTACAAGAATAGTAAAGACGATTGATATGACAATTATTTTTTTACTATTTGTAGTTTGTAGTACAGTTTTTCGAGAGGAGACCTCATCTAATCTAAAATCAGTTTGTCACAAATTCATTGATAACATCAGGAACAAGAAATTTGTTGCTTGGAGGAATTACACATTCTACGTAATTAAATAGGTTGAATTTAGAACTACAACCCGCACAAATAGTAATTCCTTATAAGTCATGCAATTTTTTTAGAAATACTTCAAGCTATCGCATTATACCTCGGAATTGTTTAAATTTCATGAATTGGACGCCTAAAAATGGTTTCTAAGTCAAGAAGTAAAGGAAACAAAAGTAGGGTTATTACTTGTTTCGCATTATAAAATTTCCTGACTTTTCAATAACATTGTGCTAATTTTCTTGGCATTTTAATCAATTTGATGCGTCTTGTTCTAAACTATTTTTACTAGACGAGGTTTTCCTTGCTTTTCTCTTTAAAAAAGTTCCAACATTATATGCTGGTCTTTGCTCGCAAATATAAGAAATGTTACAACATAACAATTTTTGCTTGACCTATGTTGATAAATTTCATTTTTTCCAGGCTTTTCATGGCATAAATAATTCGATTTAGCACGCGAGGATTATTTCTTTCACTTTTTTACAAAAATTTCATGTTATCACAATAAATTTTGACAAATGACAAATTTTTGACGTTTTTCTGACATAATATGCAAATCTGATTGCACTTCTAAATTCAACCCGTATTATTCTTATCAGCAACAGAAAAAAGTTCCTTTGTATAATAATACATCCTTTCCAACGTGTAATATACAATCATAAAATACTGATATTGATAAATCCAAGATTATCAATCCCTAAACATCACTCAATTACAATAAATAAATGTAATATGTACCTAAACAAAATTTAAATCTCAAAAAAAACTTACAACATAAATACGTCGCTTCCATGTGACAAACTGACCATACACATAAATATACATACTGAAAAGAAAAAACATGTAGACATTATGTATAAATAACAGATACACACCTAAATCCTAGAGAGTTGTTGTAATAAGTTAGATGGTAACATCCCCTCGACTTTCTCATACACATAATACAAAGGTAAAGACATACCATTAAAGATAGACTTGGCAATGTACCCCATCGGCTCCGGATACTGGTGCGTGAGCAGCGCCAAGAGTGCAGTAAACGAACACAATCCCGCTGTGAAGATGATGAAGAACGGCAGCTCCTTCTTGGGATACACCGAAACGTCGTGGAACGCAGGCAACAACTCGCGATCGGCGCACTCAGTGCACGTCGGATACGGGTAGAACAAATGCCCGCGTTCCAACGGATATGGCAACATGCGGAAAGTGCCTTCCCATGTACAATGTAGGAGATTCAACGCACCTTCCATGTTCTTCCAATGCGGGATGTGGAAGAACGCGTACGCAATCGCTTCTGAATCACCTCGTTTCAACACATGCTCAGGTGGTAAGATTAAAGGTTTCATCTCGAGCAAATATTTCGGAACATGCGGATTGAACTCGACCGCGCGGTGAATCGCCTCTACTGCTGTCATTTCAGCTGAGGTTAAGCCGCGTTTGCTGGCAATATCAGGCGAGAATTTATCCGCAACCATCCGGGCCTTCAACAAAGCAGCTGTGTAACATATAGTTGCTGATTTGGGCAGGGAAATGTCGTCGTACTTCGCAAGTACAGCTTGTACATCAGCGTAAGCTTGCATTTCCAGTAAACACTCGATGAGATTTTCGTGAATGTTCAGTACATTCATAATTGGAGGAACTTCTTTGGTTAGATCCCTGAATATCTTCACTGCTTCTTTAAGTTTACCGAGTTTCCTCGCACACATCGCCAGACGGCGTTTAATGTAGATCAGTACATTTGTGTCTCTTCTATGAAGACCTTCCATTAGAGTTCCTTGATGTTGTGTGTTTTGTGACTTTCGATAATTTGCCTCTGCTACCTTTAACGCTGTTTTTAGAATCTTCTCAGCTTCTGTTATAGTTGTAGCTTCCTCCTCTGCTAGTAGAATATACGCAGGTGCACACTCGGCATTAGCTTCTACTGCACTATGTGCTGCTTTTATTCTCACCACTGGATTCCTTTCTCTCCACGCAGTCTGCATTATCTCATACTCAGCCTTACCTGCATCTGCCTCACAAGTAAAGAAGGTTTGGTGGTCCTGTGCTGACAAATTCATGTCATAATATGTCAAAGGTTCCTTGTTGGTTGCCCAATAGAACCTTTGATACTCTGCTCCTCTGTACAAGTTCAAAGGATTTCTCCACACTTTGCACTCTGGGACATTGTTTTGTTGGCTATTCCCATTTGTATTGTTATTACTAGTTGCTGGGTCTGGTGGATTCTCTACACCACTTATCCAAGGACTGATGTGGTTTAAAGAAACTTGTTCTATGAACGAAGTCCCATATTTCCGGAAATACCACCATTCAAAGATGAGAATTAGGCCGGATATTAACGAGGATGTGCCTGTTAAAGCTACGTAGAATTTTGGTGTGAGACTACTTAGAAACATAGCCGAGTCCCACATCTTTACTTGGTTTAAATTAATTGTGTATGTTAAGATTTTAACTCTGTTATTTATTTACTTCTTGTGTTTGAAGGTTATACAAGATGAAAAATCGATTGTTGCATCTAAAATGCACATTTTATTGTACACATATAGTTATTGTATTAAACAAACACAAACCTTCGACTTATAATTCATGGATTGAGTTTTTTGGAAGTTGTTGCTTAGAAAATTAGTTTAATATGCCGAATATGCCTCCGAAAATATTATTGACGTTAGTATTAATTCGGGTATGTTCGTGTTCATTCGTCAATCCACGGTAATATTTTCAATGGCGAGAGTATTTAAATTGTTACGGTTTTATTCGGGAAAATCACTTATCATAAATATATTTTACAATGAAAGCATTAATAAAAAAGGTGCAATTCCAATGCGTCGTACATTTTGGGGTAATTAACTTTTTTTCTGGGAAATCTCACCAATTTTTATGATTGGAACTGGAAGCGAAATGACTGGACTGTTGCCAATAACGTTCACTTAAAAAGTATTAAGTAATCCAGTGTAATTCACACATAAAATTCACGAATCACAATTTACGCAAGTGAACGCAACCACCGCTTTTATAAAAAAAATGACATGTTTTTGACATATGCATGTTAAAAATAATCGCATCGCGTTCGCCTACTTTGATTGTACCAAAATTTCCTTTGCTTTATTTTTTATCGACGCTTTTCAATGGTTGAGTTTTCGGAGTTTTCCCTTCATTTGCTCATCAAATCCTACAACCATTCTGAATTTTATGTATGAACTTTTATATTTTGTAATTCTGTACTCTGTGAGATTATGATAGGAAGGAAATGAAATTTTGCAAAAAATTTTGGGTGTATTTATAAATTCCAATCGTTAAAATAATCGAAAAAGTAGTGCAGCATCAAAGTCTGAAAAAGTTCTAGATTGTGAAATAATTTAGTATATGCAATATTGCAGTAAATCGGCAAATTTTGTTACGCAGAACGTAGGGTAAAAGTAACTTATGACGTAATAAACGCGTATTTTGTGACGTTGCAAGATGGCGTTGCTATTTCACAACCTTGAACTTATTGAATAACCTTGCTGCAAAATGTCATATGTCAAATTTATAATGAAGTTATCGTACTTACTCGGTAATCTTCGGTAATACTTCTAATGGCAGGGATTTTTAAACTGAACACCTGAAAATTGAATAAACCACTAGTAAAATAAACACCTTATAAAAATATTTAAACAATTAGGTTTTATTACTTGTTTTGTATATTTTGGTGTATATATTAAGCGTGATTTACATAAAGTTTATGAAACTTTTGTAAAACCTGCAAAACTGTCAATCGTCAAAACCATAACCTTAAATTAAAAGTTATTCGCATTTCCATCAAACTCTGCTAACAAAATTTAACTTTGTCAAATATTCCAATTGCATTTGAATCCAAATATAATGTAATTAGTACTTCTTACATATTACCTAAGAAATCACATGCATCTAGAATAGTGTCAGTAAGTTTTTGCAATGTTATCAAGTATTTTCCATAGGCTTTTCTAGAAAATTCCAAGTACTAAACGTTTCAAGCGTTTCAAGTATTGAAGCGTTAAGTCAAGGTTCCAGAACTGATTATCACCGTTATCCCAACAAATGGTACGTAAGTCTTCGATCTTTCTATCATGTGTGTTGCAAATAATAATATATAAATTCCACTTAACCAAATAGTAATAAAAATATATTACTGTATAAATTAAAACACTTTCACTCTTCTCAAAGGAATGCAATAAGAATAAGTCGAATAGTAATCTTAAGAAACTTTCGAAAATGGACAGCAATCATAATAAAGACACAAATACAACTTCAGAAGGTGTTAAATCGACAGCTGTAGTGAAATACTCAGTCCCAAAACCAGCCAACTTTTTACAACTACAATGTAATACAGATTTAAAGATCCCACCATCGAACTGGTTAACAAACTCTACTGAATCTTATGGTTTACAGCGAGTTTTATATACTCACAAAGGATTTTCAAGGTAAAATACTGTTGCATAGTGTGTTACTGACTTTAATTAACCAATGAATTTGTAGTTTTCGTATGGCTCACATGTTCCCTGACTGTGTGGGTGAAGTAGATGTGGTTTCTGACTCAGAAAACATCAAAAACCTTCTGAAAATCCCATACAACAAAGGCCATATTAGTATGATGGTCCACAGAGTGGAAAACACCCTTTTACTAGATGATTTTGACATGTACAAACATTTACTACGTACCGCAGAATCCGAATGGGAATGGCTAAGGAAATTCTTCAACGAGAATGTTGAGAGTGACGTTCTAGACGAGGAGCGGTTAATTTACATCAAGAACAAGCGACAGAAAGCATTAAAACAGAAGAATTTGGTGTCCAAGTTCCTGTATCATAGTTTAGTTCAAGATGCAGCGACAGAGGTCGCTGAATTTAATGCCAAACAACACCAGGTGCAAGGGCCTTGTTTACCCGAACCGCCACCAGATGAAGAAACACCCGACTCCAATAGTTTTGAACACAAGTATAACAGGAATGTCGTTTGGACTTTTGAGGACATTGAGATGTTAATAGGGACTGATATGCCTATATTTGGAGGCGGGACACATCCATGTATTTCTCTAAGACTTAGAGATATGCAGAAACCGATTAATGTATTAACCGGTATTGATTATTGGTTGGATAACTTGATGTCCAGTGTTCCTGAGGTTGTTATGTGTTATCACCTCGATGGCATTGTACAGAAATACGAGTTGATTAAGACTGAAGATTTGCCTAGTCTGAAGGATTCCAAGTTCAATCCGGAGTTGATTAGAGATGTCGCGCAGAGTATTTTATCGTTTTTGAAGAGTAATGCGACGAAGGCTGGACATACTTATTGGTTATTTAAAGGTAATACTAACTTTAGTAAATCAAATAATAATATAATCCAATAACTACATACTTTATAAACTTCTATTCACAGGTAAGGATGATGACGTAGTCAAACTATACGACTTAACATCTCTGTGCACAAACGACAACGATGATTCCGAACAAAACCCATTCACTATACCAGTCGCCATGTTGTTATATCGTGTGGCAAGGAACATGAAACACTCGCGAGAGTCCCGACAACCCGGAACAATCCGCACGTTGCTTAAAAACTGCGTCAAGCTATTAGACGAAGAAAAATTTCCTGAAATTGTAACCTCTTCTCATTACATGCTAAGTGACTTATATATTCCTGCCGATACCAATCCCGAAAATCCAAAGACAGACAACCCCGACGCTGAACACAATGCTGCAGATTTTTGGTCGTTGGACAACACCAAATTTGAAGACGGCAAAGACAAACATGAAAATGACGACGAAAGCGGTAATACCGAGAGTGGGAAAGAAGAGAATGAGGATATCAAAACATTGACCCTGTCAGACTCTTACGAGAAACTAGAAGATCTTGACTACGTGTATAAACACCCACCGCCTATAGGAGGAAACGTTGAGGAGCGATGTCTTCAAGCCCTTGCACATATCCACGCAGGTATCAACTGCCTGCAGTATTTCAAGCTGGATTACGAAAAGGAGAAGCAAATGAATGAAGAGGCGAATATACCAATGGCGAAACAAAATGTCCCGATACCAATGCCTTACGAAAAGCTTGATTCAAAGCCCACGAGTAAAAGTACAGATAAAAACACCAGCCACAAGTCACAAAAAAAGAAAAACAAGAAGAAAGGTAACAAAGAGAAAGATTCAGGAAGTGATTCAGGGGGACAACAACCGGGCAAGACTGGAAAAAACGCTTTACTGCTAAAAAATAAAGCCGAACCACCTCTACCCACTTGGCAGGGACCTCCCCGAGGCGAATTCTCCTGGAAGGAACACCTCAAGACCCTCTTGTATGAAAAAGCATCCCTGGTTTACGCAATTCTATCGGAATATCACTACACGAAGAAAAACTACGGAAGTGGCTTGAGATATCTCGGATTATTGGTTAGAACTCTTGAGGTGATGTCTAAATTAAAGTATTCCGTCTGCACCTTGAAGGAGATCTGCTTGTTAGGAAGAGCTGGAGACTGTTGTGTTATGATTGTCCAAAATTGGGCGAAATTGGAAGAATACCACAACCAGTTTCATACTCACGCTGACGAGGAACTCCAGATGATTGATAAGATTGAGAAGGATGAACAGATGTTTAATATTCAGTTGTGTGATTCCAATACGAAGTGTGTGCTGTTCTATGATATCCGGACAATTGAGCAGATGTTGCTTAAAGCGGTAGAGTGTTATAAGGAAGCGTTGAAACTGTCGACTACTGATAGTTTGTTGAGGAGGTTGGCCAATAGTTTGAATGAGATTGGGTCTTTTTATCTCAACAAAGGGAAAACTTCAAGTAAAGCTGCTGAGGTTGGGGATTTCTGCAGGAAGACTGAGCCTTACTTGAAGCAATCGGTGGAGATTTTTGAGAAGCTTAAGGACGACGCGAATATTGCGCTGGTTTATACTAATATTGGACATTTACATCGACTACTAGCGCATTCGAGTTGTCCTAATCAGCGTGGGGAACTTACCACTCAGGAGAAGTTCCACTATCACAAAGCGTTTGCTAATTATAGCAAAGCATTACAGGTTATTGGCTACAGGAAACATTGCCCGAATATCTGGGATGCTGTTACTTGGGAGTTGTCGACTGCGTTGTTTACCATGGCCACGATTTTACATGATAATCCTGCTTCTACTGTAAGTTACACTTTTTACAATTTCTTCGAATATATTTTTATGAGTGAATGATTCGACACTTTCAACACCACTGGTGATGGAAGGTCGCCATCTTGTAAAATGTCATTAGTTGCATGACTTAGTAAAATGCGCAGAAATGAATGCGCACGAGATTTAACATAGGCAACTTCTTATACTACCCTTCGTTCTAGAATATTGACGATGCCGAAAAAGAAGTAATAGAAGTCTTTCAAAAAGCACTAAAAGCTTGTGACTTTGATGAAAACAACCCGAAATATCCCTTATACCAATATAGAGCTGCAACTATTTATTACCGGCTTGGCAGCTTGTACCACAAACACATTTGGGTCGTGTCCACTTTCGCCGAATCGTCTAATCGCAAGAATATCATACAACTCTCTAAATTAAACTATGAAAAAGCAGCGAAAATGTTCTTCGTGTCTTCGGATTGTATTAATTATCTAACTGCACAGATGCAGAGATTCGCCTTGACTGAATTTATATCTGAGAGTAAGTTTTATCCAATTTTCTCTAAATATTCTAATCATTTAAGTTATTATTTATTAATGAATGATTTACATGCAGCGGCTGTGAATGCCCAACTAAAATTCCGAAATCTCCAGTTGTGTCTCGATATTATCTTGGAAATTGGCGAAATGGTGCATCAAATCGTCGAAAAACAGGTTGATATCCCCCCGGATGATGTGATGAAGTTCGACACGAAGAACAAGAGTGCGGAGAACTACAAAACTAGCGGTGCTTTATTGATCTTAGTCAAGCAACGCTTGCAGCATGTACTTAAGATTTTAATTAAGGTGTGTCTACAGAAACCTGCCGTGAATCGTGACGCCTCTAAATATGCGGAGCTGTACAAAGTTTGTTACTCGATTACTTTTAGTATTGATAAGGAAACGACGTATTATCGCTTCGCTGCTATGTTGGAAAGTGCTCTGAGTCAAATTAATGAACATTTGAAGGGTAATAGTAATAAATAGGTGATTAATAAAGTTTACCTTGTTTACCAGAGTTGAAAATTGAGAACAAAAGAAGAGAACATGTTTTAATTTCACAAGTTTTTGATTTAATTGTAAGATTTAATCAAAATGTGCGTTATTTATTCAATTAGCATAATATGTATTTATAATATAGTTACCTATAATTTTCTTTAGTAAATTACTGTTTTAATTACGAGTTAAGTGTTATAGGCAACCAAGTTCACATCAATTCTTCCGTAAATTACGAACCTTGATATTCAAGAAAATCCTGAGTTTTTATAACTTTGTATATATTAGTCTCTTGTTTCACTTGTTAATCTACTGATAAGCATACCAATATAATTTGAAGTATATTGTTGTTACTTGCATTAAGCGCATAAACTGCTGCTCTTAATTAAATGCATGCAGTGCAAGTTCTAAGTTCAGTGGATTCATTGTGATAGTTCGCCAGCAAACAAGGAAATGAGTGATTAATACGTTGAATAATCAAAAACTCTTTATAACCTCAAAATTTTCACTAGTTACACAAAGTTTCACAGGTTTCACACTTTTATCTACAACATGAGAAAACACTACTTCCTTGTTATACTACTAATATTGTACTTAGTGTTAAGTTCTGTTTCTTGTGATAAAAACAAAATCTCGCACTATTATTACTTCTACCACAATCAACTTGACGATACTTGTAAATACACAAAACCGATTACTCTGCAACATTTTTGGAAAAGCACAGGATTGTCGTATGTACAGTTTGTTGATTACTTAATTAATATTACTAAATTAATATATCTATGCTCAATTTTAATTGGAATATAATAATTTGAAAAATACACGAGAATTTGTGAAAAAAGCTTATTGGCTAATTTCCTAATTATTTATTAATTGTTAATTATATTTTTTTTTTGTTGTACCACAGTCCACCTGATCCCAACGCTGCGTATCAGTTTTTACTAACACCGGATGAAAAGTTTAATTTAATATACATCGGAGCTCTGCCACATCAAGGCATACGGCAAGTGAGGATACATTGGTTATTAAATTTAATCACGTAAGTAATCCTCATCAATAATCATGTATCACACAAAATTTTTAGTCAGTTATAAGTTTGATTTTAGTCTAATTTTTTTGCTGATGCATATATTTGTTGCATATTAAGTTGCCTATATTATTGTACTATATTTAGCCTACACGTTACAAGCCTTGCTTTAACTCACTCTCACAAGTCCTCCGTAGCCGTGATCGTCTAGTGGTTAGGACCCTACGTTGTGGCCGTAGTAACCCAGGTTCGAATCCTGGTCACGGCAATGTGTAAAAGCATTGTCACGGGGAGGACATCTTTTTTATTTAGTATTTTATTCTAATAAGCACTTATAAATAAATTTTAAAATGTTTCAGTTATAATCAAAGTGATAATACTTACAACTTTACACACTTGGATACTTTATTAGATTTGATGCACGATAACAATTTAAGGCCTGGATTTGAATTGATGGGTTTACCTCTAAACACAAATCCGGTTAAAGTAAAGCAAAATATTTACAGCTACTGGTATGAATTGACAAGGAGAGTTGCACAACGTTATATAGGTAAATACTAGTAGATAAATATGGATAAATATTAACTAGACAATTTTGCTAACGTATTACACAAGAAAAATTTAAAAAATGTTTTATCTTATTAACTTTCTCAGTTATAAGCAAAAATTACAAATAATAATTATGTTGGGGATGATTATGGAAGTTAATTAAGAACATATTAAGCATGTTTTTTGTAATTAGCTTTAACACCTTGTATCACTATCATTCTTTGGTAAATTTCAATGAAATTGACATCATTTTATAGGAAATTTAATCAAATATCCAAAACAATTCTAAATGAAGTAATATCTTATTTACTTTTAGACTTTCAACTCAACATTAATTTAATTTAATAATTTCCAATCGATATTATATCAAATATACCAAAATATCTAAAGTAACATAACCTCAAATATTTTAGGTCGTTTTGGATACGCAGAAGTTCAAAAATGGCGTTTTGAAACAATGAACGAACCGGATTTAATACTCTACAACTTTCTAAACTTTACTTTACCTGGTAAACATTTACATATTATGTTTAATTTAATATAATTATGAAATTAACCCTTTGCGCTCCGTACTTGGCTTTTCCTTCACTTTATTATTTTATAAAGATGTCGATTTCCAGCCAAAACTATACAAATTTGCAATCATTCTCAATTATATTTCATACTTTTTAATCTTATATTTTATTATTTTGTAATGTGATTACAAATGCAATCTAAATTGTTAGTATTTAGTTTTGAAATATTTTAAAATATTTTTTGAAAAATTGTGATACAAAGGGTTAATTGCACACCATTGTATAGAGTAATAATCCAGATTTATTCCAGAATATTTACAGTACTTTAGAGCATGCACCGACGCACTTTACAACATTAGCAAAGTTTATAATAATTCCCCGGAAATTCCCAATCAAAACATAACCTCGAAACACTCCAAACATTCCAAACAAACACACCAGAAACTAGAAAAAATAAAAAATCCTTGGTTACAAGACGAATTAAACGATTTCGTGTTGGATGTGAACGTGTTAAACGAACGAGAAGTAGCCAAGCGTTACAAAGCAAACACAGACGATGGCGATGACGATGTCGGAAGCAGGAAGAGAATTAGCCGCGCGAAGAGTGCAAGAAGAAAAAGTGCTGCAAATCGGTTAAATCTACGCGTTGGCGGCCCTGCTGGGCTGTTCAAAACACGAGCAAAGCATCCATTGTGCTGGGGAGTGCTCGACATGTGCAGCCGCACCGAGTGTCACTTGCACTTTGTCTCCTTTCATAAAAAAGGCCAAGGCGACGCTGATCATGTCCTCAGTGAGGACTTAGACATGTTGCAATTACTGAGCGGCTATGACTTCATAAAAGCTTTACCAATTGCTAACGAGTAAGTTGTATGAAACTAAAATTAATCTGTACATTTAAAATAACCTAAAAACATAGAGCTTAATCACCGATTTGTTGGTAGTGAAGCAGACATCTTGACAAATTGGTCCCTGAGTGAAGCATGGCGCGCGGATGTTTGGTACGCGGCGCTGATGTCGAAAGTAATCATCGATCACTTTAAGGAAATCGTCGTCAAGCGCAATGTCTCCATCGAAGTTTTAAGTAA
>JAODVP010170861.1:6173-18067 GCA_025400035.1 Tetradonia laticeps
CAAGTTAGTTTAGAAGGATTATTAGATCTTCAGTTTTTGTTCTTAAGTTCAGAGAAAACAATACAGTACTTGCTCGGTAATCGGACATGCTTTGGACTACGAAGTTGTCCGATTACTGGAAAAGCCCGACTACTGAACATAAAGAGTGTATGTATTAATTTTGTATTAGAACATAACGTACAACATATATTTACTGAAATTTGTTTTTGCTGTTAAGTTCAATCAATGAAAGGATATGCGGTAACTGGAACCCGAACCCAGACCTCTGACTTTCCGGCTCGGTACCCTACTAATTAGACATTCACTGAGCGGTATACTCAGGGATTTAGTTCGAGTCCCAGTTACCGCTTATATTTGCTTTGAGAATTTGAACTTAATATTGCGTTATTAATTTTGAAGTAGTTAGTTTAACCGGACAGTCCGCAAAAAAATTGTTACTGGGTTAATGATGTTAGGTTTTAGGACAATTGAAATATTTTGATTCGAATTTTCCCGTGCACCTGATTGGTTGATTGCAGTGGACACAAATATTGACATAATTAGACAATCTTTTATGCCAGCGGTTTTCAACTGATCTTCTTTGGCATAGTGTGTGGCTTGTACAATCACGCCACGAAAGACTGGCCGCATCATAAGAATAATTCAGGCAATATTGATCCTTAAGAACATTGAAGGCTTAGGGATTAAGCGAAGGTTATTAATATATTCAAGTATAGAATCCGTTTGTGACACTAAATCCAATAGGAATGTTGGGTGACTAAACCTTCGTGCAAAAACTTGAGAGTTTCAATATGATCCTTCGTAAAATTCACAGATACATTAAGCTGGCCAGTCTTTCATGGCGTCCCTGTACCTAATGCAGATGTGCTATGAAATCGATCAGGAAATAAATGCATGCATACCTATAAATATCTGTACTTTAGTATCTGCGGGGGCGCGGGATTCTCACAAGATTTAAATGCACCCTAGGTAAGGGATGTTTGTGGACCATTGTATTACAGTACACCTTTAACAATTAGCACATGAAGGAAACAGGTAAAGTCGATGATATTTTGCACATCAAATGTCCACGAACTAAGGAATAAGGCATTAGTTTTTAGTAAGAATACTACGAACAGTTGTAAAGACATTAATTGAAATGATTCAACTTTATTTGCGTTCCAAATCTCGCCTATGTAAAACGTGTTAACTTTCGACCGAATTATCTCGCTTATAAATCAGGTGAAGGCGTTGTTATTTTCATAGTAAGTGGATGAATGTCTCAATAATATTTCTGCAATGTTTCAGATAAATCCTATGAAAACAGTTTTACGCTAGTACATACTACATTAAATTTGTAACATTGCTGTTTTTATGTGAATATGTGAAACGAATGCGTGGGTGAATCCGGAACTAATAATCTATGCTTAGTCTATAAAAAAATGTTACAGTATTTATTATAGCACCAAAAGCACTTTGTACATTCTGGTTTAACTAACAATAAGACGAGACCTTTCGAGAATTAGCGACAGTGCTATATAATAAAATATTGGTATTGAAATCATTTTTGTATAAAACTGTTAAAGTTTTGGTTTTGAGTAGGCACCAAGTACGCGAAACGCTGACGCAAACATGATTTGAATTATGCTTTGCCATATATGGGCCCTTCGGTGTGAGCGAGTAAAACCTTACTCTGAGAGTCTACTTCTAGACGTGTATGCATGTTTGTAAAACTGCTAGATTCAACCGATTGTTGTATGGAAGGCAAGCCACTAACTGGCAATGAAGTGTTTTATTCCTTGTCGGTTTTCCACACTCTGCTAAACTTCAGTATAGATATTTTTCCTGTTAATATTGAACCACACACGATACTTCTATGATATCATGCGGATGAATATGTAATAACAGTTCATTACATACATCATATCGATTGACGTGTCGCTTTTCAATCGGACATATTTTGTGCTCTATCTGTGTGATATAATACAAAGTCTTCCCACCTACTCAGTTCCAAATCGTGACAATGTAGTTTTCTTATATACATGCACATGTTGGAGTGTTCATTAGTTTCTATCAAACAACGCTGCGCTTTTTTATTCATTTCGTGACTTTCTCGTTGGAATTTTGCTAAATTTCAATTGAAATTAATTATGATAACTACATGTGTTGTTGTGTTGCTCTTCATCGTACTTCTAATCCAATACATTCTGAAAACTCGTCGAGATGCCAAGCTAATCTTAGAATCGTCTGTGAATGATGATTATTCTTATGAACCGTTGGGACTGTCAACGTCAAAATCGGATATTTCCCTCTCGCAGCTAGGGAAACGTCCACGCAAGCGTTGGAAAAAATTGGTGCATGTCAGGCCGTTGCTGAGTATGACGCGTTTGCGCCCGGCTGATTGTTGAAGTGTCAGTGCAGCATTTTCGTACTTGCAGGGCGCGTACATTCGGCGGTTGTCGCCGGCATTGATATGGATCATGGTACTGCGACGGTCGAGTGGTACGAGCAAAATGAGACGAAGGGGAAGGAGATCGACATTGCCACCATTGAGTCTCTTAATCCCGAGCTGAGGAGTGCGAGACAGGAGGCGGCAGCATTCCCGGAGCCAACGCTTAATCAAACTGAGAGGAAATTACAAAGAGTGAGTTTACTTACGTACTATCCATCTATGGGAAAATTCCCGGTTATCTAGAATTAATGAGTAAGAAAATAGAAAGTTATGAATTCCTAGGGTATAGGATAAGGAAAGTTGTACCTTATTCCAAGAAAACTTGACAAAGGAATGTTTGAAGTGGTGAAAAGTGAATACGTACCAGGCACCTATTATATTTAGTGTTGGTTATTCACCCCATTGATAAGAAAATACTTGTGGAAGTTAGTCAGTTCCAAGAGAAGTGTTGGTGGTGTACATTCTTCTTATCTTGTTGAAGTTCAGTCTTAAAGATATGTTAAAAATCAAAATTTTTAACTAGACCAAAGAATTACTAACATGTTTCTCTTCAAGTATAGTTTTCCATCAATATTATGTAATGTAAGCATACTTTTTCATTGTTAGTCTTTCTTTCACATCTAATGTGATATGACATTAATCATGAAATCCGATGTACTTTTATTTATTTATGAGTGAGTGTGAAATTCACGAATACTCTATAAAGATTTCTAAGCATAATTAGGGCCACATATATTCAAGTATAGAAAACTATTGTTGTTTCTTTCAATGGTAAAGAAACAGAACCATATTTATTACTTATTTTTTTTCTTGATATGTCAGAAGTTTGAAATTAAATATTTATGTGTTTCCTAATGACCATTGCAGTCGATATGTTGACTTCGTGGACATTAGTTGCCCTGTGACTTTTCACTGAAAAACAGACCTATCGCACTCTACTTTGTTAGAGTTGCAATTCCTGTAAGAATTGAAAGTAAGTTAGAGTACAAAGTTTGTCAGGTACGGGAAACTATACGATAGGAAGTTGAGGTAGTTTCGTGTGGTTAACTGTGGTGATTGTTCTTAATGCTGCAAAAGGAGTCTTCGGGCTCTTCCGAGGAGGAAAGTGCCCACATGGGACGTTACAGACACGACGAAAGCGACGAGGATTTTAACAGTAATCAGGTCTCGCCTGATTCTTTATCGGTATCGATCGCTTCTTAGAAATTATTGTTTCTCACTGTGTTATTTTGTTGCGTTTGTCAATTCCAGTGTATCGGTAATATTTCTTATTCCATTTTTATAATACTTCTTAGTTTTGTTATTTTGTTTGTTCTTCGTTGTTATTAATAAGATTTCTTTTCAGAATCTTTCGCAACAATCAATAACTTCTACGAACAACAAACCTACGAATGGTAAGTTTCTAATTTACACTAGTTGTAAGTAGACTTGAGTTGGACTTATTTAAAATAATAGCGTACGGCTCTTTATCGACTGTATGTACAGTACAATTGGGAGAGATGGAATAACTTTGTTGTAATCATATAAATTTGATAATTTTCATTATGCAACAAAACCAAAACTTACGCATTTGTTGGAAATACAACATACAGGACAGATGGAACAGGCGGAAGGAACAGATGGAACACGCAATGAATCGAATGGTAAAATTTTTGATTTCTACGATTTCGTTCCAAATTTCCGTATTTTCGTGTTATTGATTCTTTCCGGAGCGAACAGATAATTGAAGATATTTTTCAGATCACACCAAAGTCTGCTAAATTAATTAAAAAACTAGAAATCAGTGGTTTTAGATATTTTGCTGAGAACTTCTATCCATGTTCCTTTCATACATTATCACTAGGGCCTGGACTTCTTTATTTAGATTCCTTTATTTAAATTATGTGTTACATAACAACAGAAAATTATTTATGCATGACAATTTGGGCATGTAAGTTACCAACTACAATGCCAAGAAATAACTAACAAAGGAAACAGAGAAGTGCATTTTCTAAGTATAATGCCTCGCAAGATTTTGTAAAATCTAAGAAAACCTATTTTGAGTACACAGAAAACTTAAAATGATTGTTTATTTCACTTAAAAATCCAGGCCTTCGTTACCACTATTACTAGATATCTCTATTTAAAGATATCGGAAAACGGTTTCAGTATTCCATTGTTGAGGATTTAATTTAGAAAAAGGAAGTTTGGAACACTTCCAAAACCTAGAAAATCTACTGAAATCATTTTCCGGAAGCGAATCTAGACAATTTGGAACTATGTATTTAATGTCCGTTTTCATAACAACAACTTTGTTATTAGACCACTTTATCTTAAACCTGGCATGCATGTGACGTCATGTGATTTAATCATGACGTCACTGTGGTGGTGATTCAAAAGTCCACTAAAGTTGTTATTATGAAAACGTTTGTGAGCCACATTCATTTTAATCTAAATTTCATTGATTTGTTTTACTGAGCTTTTACTGTTTTTGATGATAAATCCCGAAAGAGTTAAAATTCGGTTGTAACTAATGAAAACTTAGGATGATGTAAGACCAAAGCCTCAAATGAGCCGTGTCAATTCTATTAATCTAATGTGTAACAACCAAAAAATACACACGTTTAATTAAATCTGTATTATCAGGTTGTTATTTATTTACCTGATATTTTAAGGTAATGTAAAGTATAAATATGTCATTTTTAGGACTTCCACAGAAATGCCATTCTTACTTTTTTACTTCAGAATATAAAATTTTGTTGTGTAGAAATTAGAACAGTTCAATACTTATGCAAATTGATGGAATTTTTTAAAATTTATTTATACAGAACAGAAATAAAATTCCATCAATTTTTCATTATCATTTCTAACACAAAAATTTTAAATTGAAGAATACTAAATTCAGAAATTACCTATCCAATTATAAAAAAAGAAAGTGATCCACCAAGAGGATTCGAACCTGCGACCCTTAGCGTTTCATGCCATTAGCCTCTGCTATCAACCTCCGACTTAAATTCGAAACCTGATGGCAGATCACTTTTCGGCACTTTCTTTATATTCGAAAAGGTAATTTCTAAATTCTCAATTTAGTATTCTTCAATTTAAATTCCAGATCCATAAATTATGCAATTATATGTATGATATGACCAAAAGTTTTCATGAAAAAATCATGATTTATTCAGCCGCCCTAAGAGAAAATTATAATTTAAGATATTTGTTATTATACCGCTGTGAATAATTCGGCAAATTAGCAGTGAATGTAGCCGATCTACTGCGAACATTCGATTACAAGTGTTCCTCAGGAAAAACGACAAAAGCGTTGTAAAAAAAAGACAATGTTACATGGACTAAAATGAATGGTTCTAAGTTACCAAGTCTAGCTTTCCCTTAAAAAAAAACGCCCTGTACACCCGCAAATTTCGTGTAGTTCAGGTGAGGGTAACAAATGAAACAGCTCCTTGTGTGTGTTCCATCTTTCCCAGTTTACGTTATGTGTAATTGTTGTCATAGTAACCAAATTGTTCATACCTTCATTAACTTGATAATGTTACTGTTGTCAAATGTCTGTTCATTACCTGTCCTGAATGTCAACGTAGCTTCAATTTCATTCATTTTTCATTGGGTCAAATTATCGTTTAAATCGTCTCATCAACCATCTTCAGATCATCCCATTTTTCATTCATAATCAAAATGGGTAAAACATATTACATTTATTGTATATTTATGTCTTGCGCTATCGTTACTTAGTTGTTGGAACATATTCAAATAGTTGATTACAATCCATATCGATTTTACCATTCATGTTTTCTTCTATTATTATTGTTTTGCTTTGTGTATCTTGGTACAACTGGTGCATGGTTTCAGGCTCAATTCGATCGACGCGAGCGATGTCGCGTGCCACGCTCGCGAACGCCGAGATAATACCGCCGCCGAAGGAGAATGTAGCGGCACGAGGGAATATCATCACCTCCAATCCGAGGCGTAGTAATGTCGTTAAGGAAGTGGAGAAACTGAAGAAAAACCGCGAGGAACGGCGGCAACGTCAAGCAGAGGAGAAGGCTGAAAAGGAGGCTTTCATGCAGATGGCGCCTGGGAATCCTCACTGGGAACTAATGAATATGATCATTGATTATCGTCGTGGTTTGGATATAAAGCCGCTGTGTGACGCGGATGTGGTGGAAGATCATCTGATAACTGTCTGCGTGCGTAAGCGGCCGCTTAACAAGAAGGAAGGGTCGAAAAAAGAGGTGGATGTTATCACCATTCCTTCGAAAAACCAGTTGATCGTGCACGAACCAAAGAATAAAGTAGACTTGACCAAGTACTTGGAGAATCAGATCTTTCGCTTTGATTATGCTTTTGATGAGACATGTAATAATGAAATTGTTTATAGGTATGTAGAATGAAGAGTCAATTGACATTCTACGCCCTAAAACTCCGGAAACCTTTAATTCTTATGTGTTTCTTGTAGATATACAGCACAGCCGTTGATAAAAACCATTTTCGACGGCGGTTTTGCAACGTGTTTTGCCTATGGTCAAACTGGATCAGGAAAAACACACACAATGGGTGGTGAGTTTATTGGGAAGACTCAGGACTGTAACCGGGGCATTTACGCGCTTGCCGCCGCAGACGTATTTAAATTTGCCAAGTCAGCTAAGTACCGCCAATTGAACACGATTGTGTCCGCTAGTTTCTTCGAAATCTACTCGGGCAAGGTGTTTGATCTCCTCAACAACAAGGTGAAACTGCGGATACTGGAAGATGGAAAACAGCAGGTGCAAGTTGTGGGTTTAACGGAAAAAGTGGTTGTTTCGACCGATGAAGTACTCAAACTTATCCAGCGGGGGAATCAGGCGCGTACCTCGGGACAAACGTCAGCTAACTCCAACTCGTCACGGTCGCACGCCGTATTTCAGATTATTTTACGCTTAAGTAACAGCCCACAGAAGATTTATGGGAAATTTTCACTTATTGATCTTGCCGGGAATGAAAGAGGCGCTGATACTTCATCTGCAGATAGACAAACCAGTAAGGTTTATTTTATAAATTAGTAAGTAATCATTGATTTTAATGTTATGCATGTTACACAGGAATGGAAGGAGCAGAAATCAACAAATCTCTTCTCGCCTTAAAGGAATGCATCCGTGCGCTGGGTCGCAAAGGTGCGCACTTGCCTTTCCGAGTGAGTAAGCTGACGCAAGTTTTGCGGGATTCGTTTGTTGGACCGAATTCGCGAACTTGTATGATAGCGATGGTATCACCGAGCGTTGCCTCTTGTGAACACACACTCAACACGCTAAGGTACGCCGACAGAGTCAAGGAATTAGGCGCGGGTGATTTAATAACCAACCAAGGAGACCAAGATTTCGACAAGCAAGAGGATGGGGATTTACTACAACTACGCTCTCTTAGTGTTAGTATTATAGTCAATTTACTGATTATTCCAACTCATTATTTAGTGAATTGGTAATAATTATATCGAATTTTAACAATATTTTATTAGTATCGGGTCGGACTCTTTAGATTTGATTACTATTAATTCACTTACTAAGAATTAAGATTACTTAGGGATAATTATCATTATTTGGCTTTCAATGTTTTGTTTTTAGGAAAATGACATGACACCAGAAATGCTTAACTTCCACCAGGTTGTTTCGGATTTGCAAATGGCCGAGGATACAATGTTGGATAATCACAAGCAGACTTATGAAAGCATGTCTACGAATACACAGAGAATGGCGGTGCTACTTCGGGCAACGGATGATGTAACTTATGATCAAGAAGGTACGTTATTGTCAGATAATTACCATATTATTAATAACTATGATCTTCTATAACACATATGGGCGATTTTTTTGCCCATTAATTACACTGTGATAGTCAAATTAACGACAGGATTCAAGTTAGCAAAAAATAGACCTATAAACTGAATAGATTTAATTAGTTAAAAGCGCAAATCTCCAGCGTGTCGAGGACCTGAGATAAATAGTGGGACCAATCGCGTTTAATCTACAGAAATACTGTGCGTACATGTTCCCACTCTGCTGCTGGGCGCTCTGAACAAAGTACCGCATTTTTAGGCGATTTTCTCTATTTTACAGTAAAGAGTTAACTTTAGTTCAATATATTTCAATCTTACTTTTTTTAATACAATTGCGCGTTTCGTATTGATTATCTAAGAATAGATCGAGCTCGATAAATCTTAAAAGCAGAAGCCAAAGGTCGGCGTTATCATTAATATTTGAGTGCTTGTACGAGATATTTCGAAATCTTTCAACACTTTTTATCGGAAAAATAACCGGCAATCGGGGAAAATTGCTTGATTTCAGTAAATAGAGGAAAATATTTCTAATATTTACTTAATTAAAATCAATTTTATTTGTAGCAAAAATATTTAATTTTTAATTGGTAATTATTTATCAATTGTTATTTCAATCTTATCATTATTAGTAAACTGCTCAAAGAGCTACAAACCCGAAACCGAATTTCGATTTCTTTTATTTATAAGATTATTGAATTGTGTATTCATGCGTTTGGCATTTTGTTTTAGAATACTGTCAAGCATGGGAAAGCGTAATCGCCAACTCAATGGCGGTTTTGGATCAAGCACGCGAGATCGTCGCTGATTACAAGGCCAAGATGGCGAACGAGGAGCAAGTTAGTCGCAAGACAAAGCGAAAGTAAACCCTTCCTTTCCACATTACCAGTTTAACATCCTAACCAATTTTCTCTTTTAACAAGCATATTCAAAGTGTATCAAACGAGAGGCAACGGTTTCAAACAGCCATAGCGACCGCGAGGATAGGCAACTTATTTTACTTGAGAGAAAGTCATGTGCTCTCGCTCAAGCTGGACGTCCTGTTCCTGTGGCGAGAGTTTAGCGCTGCAGGTGGACGCTACGTTTACGACTATTTACATTTAATCATGAAATATCACTATTTTGATGAAACCCCCAGTGTTACTGCTATGAGATTTACTTTTAGAATCTGCTCAAGATTGTAGCGTGACGATGCGGTGCATCGTGCTCTGTGTTGAGTTATCTATGCATTGACCGACCAACGTTTGTTTATTTATGATTTATTTACTTTTAACTGATGCGAATACTTACCAAAAATAATTTACATTCCTGCCGCCAATCGGGAATACTAACGGTTGATATTTTTTAACGAATTTGAGGGTAGAGTATTGAACGGGAAAATGTGATCGGTTATACTTTATTAATAACGCGCAAATTTATTGAAAGGATGAGAGAAAAATTACTACAAGTAGGGCTGTGCTGGTAACACACATGGATTGAATGTTTTTGATGGAACTGGATGATCGCCATTAACTTACGAACTAGCATTACCATAATTATTAATTAGGACTGCAAGGCAGGCGCATCATTCTAGTTGTGTTTAAATTATTTTTATTTGTAATGATGATCTGGTGTGTCGTATTTATATTTACACTCTTAACATGTATTGATTGAACTGATTTTTCTACGTTGTGTGTTCAGTGAACTCGTCTATTTATTTTAACGCTTTCATACGATTGATAGAATTTGGTTGGATTATTATTGCAAATGGTTGAACAACATTTAGAGTTTGGTGGCTTTTCATTTCCAAACAATTTTAATTGTTTTTCTTCATTAATTGCGTTGCTTGAACAGAATGAAAATGTATTTACCATAATGAACCGATATAACAATGTTGGTCTCTTCATTGCACTCAGCTTTTATAAACTGTTAGGTTTTGTTATGTAAGATATTGATGAGAAATGCGTATTTTTGTATTATACATGAAAGGCATTGCTTTAACTGTTAACTTTGTCATCTCATGATGGAGATTTTGAATTCGACGGCATGTGTTTGGATGAATCATTATGTATTCAATATTATTTGCAATAAACTGCATCACATTATAGTACGTCTCTGTGGATATTGATAGATGATGAAATTCTGTACGCTACCTCGTGTGAAAGAAGAAGAGTTGATCTTTCGATTTGTGTTTCTCTCTGGTCGATAAATTGATTGGAAGTGGCCTAAAGTGACCAAGTGGGACTTTTTTAGGATTTTTAAAATCACACGTTGGAAAATCTGTATTTTCGGGTGCCAGTGGGGTTGAAATTCTCCATGATATCTCATTTGATAGAGGAAGAGTTGGTCTTTCAATCTATGGAACTGCTATGTTTCTAAATTGTTCAGAAGTGGCCTAAAATGCACTTCGAAGGTGATAAATTTTTCGAACTTTGCAAATCGCCCTTCGGAAAATCGAAATTTTCTCGAGAATCGTTAAAGATAAAATTGTGAAAGTAATCGCATTTTATAGAGGAAGAGTTACTCTTTCGATCTTTGATACTGCCGTAGTGAAAAATTAATCGGGACTGACGTAAAAACGACGCAAAAGTAAGTAAACAATTTTCTGATTAATGTATTGCAACTTATTCAACTCATTGGTAGCTTGGTTACACCTCCTAGCACCGGGGGCGCTACTGTACATTTTTGAAGTAATGTAGACGTAGGATGAATCTACTCATGTTCAACCTAATGGTCCATTTACTTTCAATTATCAACACAGGGGTCGATATCGCTGATATTGTGCATTTTCTGATTAATGTAGGCCTAGGTCGAGTCCACTCGTATCAGTTCTATAGTTGTTTACTACCAACACCTAGCAACCGGGGCGCTGGTGGTTTGAATTAGTGTAGGCCTAGGCGAGGAGCTACACGAATTCACCATTTTTGAAGTCAAAATAGGCCGTGGAGTATTAGGAGAGTAAAATATGTAGAGAAGTATTTGTCTGATGAATGTTTTAGCATACAATTGTGCTGTGAAGTATTAGGAGAACAGAAAATGCCGGGAGTTTACAAAGAGTAAATCACGCATGTTCTTTATATGCTATACTCATCTATATTGTTATTTTGTATAGGTACCTGGAGTTTCAATGAATGTATAAACTTTAATTTTGATACAAACGTTGTTTATTATTGCATTTTTACTCGGTGAACAATTACTGTTTCAGGATTCTTGATTTACAGGTTTAAGCTTCTCCTTAGAAGCATTTAATTTCAATGGGAAATGATTATCGAAAATGCACTTTGACAGTAGGTACTTGTTGAAAATATTCTAAGTTTTCGCCTGCGCTGGGAATCGAAGGGGGAAGTTTTATTTTGTCGAAAATGTTTTATGAACAATCAACAGGCAAACATGTATGTGCACTGCAATCACTGAAAGAGAATACTGATGTTGAATTTATTTGCAATTATGAACATTGAAGTATTTCTAAATTCCATTAACGAGCAATAAGGTTTGCGGGCCTCTCGGTTTTCGTACTCGCATATGGAACCAGAGGTTCTCGGTTCGATCCCTGGGACTGGTTCAAATATTTTATTATGTTTTAAATAAACTCGAATTATTTAGAACCTAAACAACTTTCATACTTCCAATTAGAGAAATTCGAAGTTGCAATAAAATGTGTCAACAGGCACATGAAGAGCCTGA
>JAODVP010170972.1:0-18058 GCA_025400035.1 Tetradonia laticeps
GATGGGAGTGGGGTTGAAGAGCTGCTGGCGTTGGAAGAGTTGAAGGGGAGAAGAATAATGAGAATTTACTTTTAAACCACATTAGTGGAAGCATTGCTTATTGAGTTTTATCTGTAGTTGAAAAATATTTTTATTAGTTAAAGGAATTTAGAATTTTTGTAGCATTAATTATGAATTCAATTTGGGAATGAAAAGATTGGAGTGACCAGGAAAGTCAACATTTGTACTAAATGTTCATGTGATTTTTGTTTTCTGAACGATAGACAGAAATTGAAGGAAATGGGCATTTACATAGGCGATCATATTAGAATTACGGATTTAAATATAATGTGTAAACTTAACTTTATTTAATTTAATGAGCCACTAAGTAATTCCTCTGCTAGTGTAAACATAATAAAATCCTTTCATTTGAGTTTTATTCCAGTATTCCGCAATTATATACAACAAAAACCATGTCAAACATTGTTACTTCCAACTAACCCTTTCATTTCTAACATATGTATAACTAAGTAATGTGCTTCTCTAATTCTAAAATGCGATTTACCAATTTAAATAACCATCAACATAATTACTCACGGAATGAAACATGGTACAATTTAATACAGTTGATTAAATACAATATACACTCTTAAACACTCAGGGAAGATCTGCTATTAGCCCAGAACTGATGTCCGGACACAACCAATGTCACCAAATATAGGCAAGCAGCAATCCAGCAGTTGTAAGCATTCTAAATGCGAAATAAGAATGTTTATTAGATACCAAATGTTAAAAATATTATTATTTAATTATAATTATACCTGATTGTAGCTAATATTCACATGGTTATAGAAGTCATTTGCAGTTTCGAATTCTTCTTTCAGACCTGGAAGATCCTCAGCAAGTGCCACGGAATGAATGTAGTAAAAAATTCCCATCAAGGACTACAAAGTATTAGTTTAGACTATGTAAATAACTCTTCTTTTGTGAATTGTTTATGTATGTAGTATGAAAAGTATTGATGTTTTTATACTTACAAGTTGGATTATGCCCCAAACGCTGAGGATCAGTCCACAGAGTGAAAGTTTCGGCCCGCACACTGGCATTTTGATATGAATTTGAAGCTTTTGTAAAGAATTAGAGCACCACACGACTCCCGAAGTGCAGTGTCAGATGACAATCATATGACTGAATGACGTGAAGGATGATAATGACGATTTCGATTACCTTCGACTACTTACGACGGCGTACGAAGATGTTGAAACATAGTGTAATGTAGGTTGCAGGGTTTAGTGAATTTGCATGCTACCGCCATCTATGAGCAATTTGTGTTAGCTTTATTACGTTAAAGAAGTTGCCTAACGTTATATTTGGTTTGTGAGAATTTATTGTACAAATTTATAAGCAACGATGGAATCATTATATGCAAATATAATTCATATATTGTTGATTTAATATTGTATTAACGAAAGAAACACAGAGTATATATAGTACTTGATTTTCAGACACGTATTTATTATAATACTTTCAATTGGTTCAGTTATATTTACAAAGACAAAGCTTGTTATATTACACTCGATTTAGTTCATTTACTTCCTCTCACTGCTTTGCATTCGTTCCCTATTAACTCACATCAGAATCATGTACACTTCATTCCTTCACTAGTATAGGACATAACATCGTGTTTGTTTTATAAAATATGACGCATTATTGCACAGCAATAAAGCTCTTACTATCTATATCATACAATCGTAATAAGCAAATATTTACAATCAACGCTCTTACTTTATTATTTATTGTATGTTACATGTAAATATAATGAATTCTCCAATTCGGTCTCAAATCTGTCATTTGCGTAGTTTTAATATTTTAGTGTGATCATTTATTCTACAGTTGAAAAACAAAAGTAGTATAAAGATGGGTAAATAAGTAATTATAGTTCTTTGTACCTTTGTATCTACATTGCCCACAATTCATGAACTAAATTTAGGAATAATATTATGTATTTCTCTTTATTGAACCAAAAATGAAAGAACTTATTAAACAAAATATGTTAAATTAATGCGAACTGACTAAATATTGATTTTTTATATTATATTATAAAATTCATCATGCATCACGTTCACACTTACTTGGCTTAGCTATATAGAAAAGTATCGAAAATCTACCTAGCACGGCAGTTTTCGTATTCGTTTGCGTATGTTTAATATAATAGATGAAGGTACAAATACCTATAGTGCTATAGAATCCTGTTATAATGACCTCACCTGAATTAATGACGCAAAATGATAATACGTTTATTTTGATGGACTTGGACAGTTAAAAATATAGTGGGTTCCTTCTCAAATTTTATATAATCCATAAGAATAAAAATTTACCATAAAAACCCATGCCTAATTGGTTAGGCATAACCTATTAGTCAGGTTATGTTAGGTTAGGTTATTTATATCAAGACAACCGGATTCTACTGCATCATCATTCAGTTTTAAATCATCATCCATACATACTTAACACCTTTGTGAGTAGGTAAATTCATGGTTTTCAATATCTATGTACCATAGATTGATAATTAGCCCGGAATAGATTTGTATTCTATATGTAAGACACATTCGTCGTTTTCTTAATGCAAATGCAAGTGAACTCGTAATTTTGCGAAATTCGACTAATTATCATAATAAATCGTAACAAATCCACGCGAATCTAATCATATTTCTTAGACTATATTTATACAATAGGCCTATTTGTTAATATAACGTATAATTCATCTATAGTTTACACTTATCATTTTCGTTGAGTTGATCTCCTCCTTCTAACCTTCGAATAATCGAGTGCTTAAGTAATTAATGTCAAATATTCACAATTTTGTAAGATCCGCAAAGCGCATATAATGAATACAACAAGTACATATTACAAAACAATAATTCACCTAGGCATTCAAAACCAGTCGGAAATTGTTGCACCAAATAACAAATTGCCATATCAACAACCAACAAGTTTGACTGTTAAGCTCGTGTCCGTGATTGTATCATGCGTTTGCTTAACGCCGCGCGTTACGCAAACTCTGAGCCTGATGAGCTTACGAACTCATGCATAAACTAAATACTAAATAGGTTTATGTGTTTTCACTAGACTTAGTCACTAGGCAATTCATGTATGCGTCCTTTTTTTTGTGTCGTCGTTCACTTGGCAGCTACGCTCCTGTATCACAGGCTTTTGGATTAGATCACTTCGGAGTTATAAGTGGAATTTTATTTTTTTATATGGCTATATATCAATTGGTTGCTGGGAAGGAGTTACACGCAGCTCTCGGGACCTGGTATCGAGTCCGCGATTATGTGGTCCCGACGCATCGTGGCGAAGGAGTTGAAGGGCACGTCACGAGGTGGCCGCGGACGTGATCGACCCAGCGTGGTCGCCATTGCGGTGAGCGTTTGCGGCGCGCACATTTCCGGCGAAGCGTGCATCTCCGTGTGACTCTGTGGACAGAACAACATATTGTGGTTAAGACGGATAGTATGCTTCAGTGCATGATCAGGACGGTGTAGGCTTTCTCCTACATGGAAGATGGAATAATCCGCTCATCTTCCCCAATTTCCCCCTGTGTGACTTCTTTTATTAAAAGATTTGACCCAATACTATTAGAGAAACTATATGTTTACTTACAAAATTAGCAAATGCAGGACTATGCCTAGCCACGTGCTGGTCCCCAGGTGGCGTAAAGAGTGCGTCTGGCCTGGGCAGTGGTCCCCCCGCATTAGGAGGTGTCGTTGTGTCAGCACCTGTTTTATAACATTCAAATTATTATTACCTACTTAGATGAATTCTAATTCATGATAGTTATATAACTACAGGTAATCCAAGGTTAATTTGATATTACTTACTTCTCGGAGTGTTCAAAATGTCTGGCTGATGGTCAACGGCTGTAATCGGTGCTTGGCCCATGCAATCCGCCACTGGCTTGAGCGTGTACGCCACTACATATCGATGATCGCCTGTGTTAATCTCGAGCATCGAGCCGGGCCGAGATGTTTGCGGCGTGATCTTAGGTTGTTTGGACGGGTCGAGCTGGTGATTACAATGATTGCCGGCGCAATGGCGATGGCGGCGGCGCACGGCCAGCACGATCACCAGCAGCACCGCAATGCCAATCGTTAACAGCGAACCGGTGAGTAAGGCTGCGATCGGTAGAATGCTTATGTTGGATGATCCATCTGCAATGAGCACAAGTTGGTTAGACGTAGATTTAACATACACTGAATCGATTTTTCTTGCTATTCAGAGAATTTTTCTCTGTTGCTAATCGCAGGTGCAGTAGGGGCTCTAACATGCAATCGGCGCATTTATAACAAATATTCTCTAAGTAGGTTGCCAGTTACTAACTACTTGCTTAAACAAAAGAACAACAATAACTCCAAGTCTAACTAACGATGATTTTCTTTGTTTTTGCAAGTTGAGAGTTCCAGAGTTATTTATGGGATCTCTGCGTTCTGAGCTCAAAATGCTTGAGTTATACGTGCTTGAAATTAATTTCATATTTCCTGCATTTACACAGTGTGTTCGCAAAGACATAGCATTGCTCCCAACTGCAAGGGAATTACATTTGTGTTTGGTTATGTCACATCAATAACCCGTGTTCACTGGATTCTCGGCAGTAATAGCTGAGTGACCTTTACCTGTGCGCTTCTCGGCGTCGTTGAGCGTGATGTCGTCCAGCATAATCTTCTCGCTGCGCCCCTTCGCGTTCTGCGCATAGACGACGATGCGCAACGTGGGCGGCAAACCGTCTCCGGCGAGTAATTCGCCCAGGTCCAACCGGAAGACGGGATACTCGCCGGCTCCGTTGGCGTTGCTGGGGAGCGCAGTGAGGTTAAGCCGCATTCGCATCGTATAGGGGTCGTAGGCCTCCAAGACGAAGCGCTGCGGTAAGCCTCCATCGTAGCCGGCGCGGCATTCTACCTCAAGCGCGTCGCCGCCGCTGTGGTTCGTGGCAGCGCGCAGAGTGCAGTTGCTGAGCGGGCTGGGTTTGGCTACAAATGCAATATATCTTCATATTTGAAGGCCACTTTTCAATGCCGAAAGCGAACAATTCTATTCGGTATTGAATATCAACTTTCGGTAATGATTAATAAGACTTACACGCAGGGACCACTTGAAACACACAAGGTTCACTCTGTCTGCCAATGGTATTCCGTCCCCAGCACGTCAAAGTGCCATAATCGCGTTGCGAAGCCGGTGTGTACATCAATTCACTGATATTGCCACTAGTGGTGGCGAAACGAGCTGGGGACACGTCGAAACTCTCCCCGCTGTTGTTGAACTGCCACACGAATGTCACATCACTGGGATCAGCCGCCACGTGGCAGCGTACCTTGAGGCTCTCGTCCAGCGATGCTCCGATGATGATCATCTCATTGTCCCGGCACACTGGAGCGACTGTAACAACACGCAACAAACGGATAACAGAGAATTTTTTGTATTGCTGGAACTAAGACGTTGGCAGGAAACAAGACACAAGTAAGGAAAACCAGGAAATCTCCCAGGGAGAGAAAATGCCACAGCTAAAGAGGTAAAAAATCGACTGGTTTTCGGTGAGGTCGCGGTAACAAGCGGCTGCCGAGTTTGAAGGCGATGTTGGGGATAAAAAGGTGAGTATATTGGACGCGGGCGGAATAAGCAATCTGTATAGATGAGCGGCTTCGAGCGGCGAGCATCAGGGAGCACACGGTGTGCTCGGCTTAGCGGGTTGTAATCTCGGTTCGCCGGACTTGCTCGGACGGATTGACATGCCAATCCCCTGGGAGGAGGAGGAGCTGAGCCACGAAACATCCGATCATAAATTCACACCGCATCGACTCACACTATCTCTCTAATCACCAGTCAGTTGTCGTAAAATCATCGTGATAATTAACTTGCATATGACATTCGAGTAATTACGAAGTTTCATTGAAGTGTAAAATATTTTCCTACTTTTGAAAATAAAATAAATATTGTGAGGGTAGCAGACCAGAGCAGAAAATTCATAAAAATATGAAACGTGCGAGAAAATATCGCCCTAAGCCGCTCAAACATCCCAAATCCGCCCTGGGAAAGCCATCAAAAACTGACGTCAAAGGAAAGCCGGGAAAAAATATCTGAAAGTAGTTTTCCCAGTTTATATACCTCACGTGTACCAGACATTCCTAATTACAGAGGCGATGAGCAATAATAAGAATATCTGTCGTTATTTAAAGATAGCTCAGTTTGCAGGCGCATTTTATGCAATTTTCGCACGAGTCCCGTTATGTCGAGCTTTGTTTTCGGTCACTTCAACCCTCGACAAGCACTTGAATCGATAATAACTTGACTTTATTGCATGTCGCGCCGTGTAGAGCGCGCGCAAGCCGACTTGTTGACTGCGCGTCGAGTGCGCGCACTCGTGTTCACAATGCCCACCCTGTTGAACATAATAATTAATTAGTCCCTGGTATCATATTAAGCGCGGCGAAATAAACGCAAAGCGAACGGAACGACAGGCGGCGCCGTGTGTGGGTGGCGAAAGCGCATCGCTCGACCTCGAGTGCGCACGAAGTGCACGGCATAAAGTTTAACTTTGACTCATTGTCCCTTTGACTAGTCGGGCGCGCGACGCAGTTTATTTCCGTGTAGATAACGGCGGCATGGGTATGCGGCACGAAGATGTTCGTGTCGAACGCAATCGCCCATCCGAGTGATGAATGGTCATCAAAGTCGTCACACAAGCGACATAATCCAGTGTTTCACAATCTCTTTTTCAATTTTACAATCGCAGTTACACTTTTGAGAAATACAAATTTAGCGCAGAAATTTTTATTTTTTATGATCAAATTTTTCGTTGTTGTAAATTTAGGTTAGGTTACATATAACGATAGATATCTTTACGGAAGGAAAAGTAAGGTTAACAGAATAATGAATTATGAATCGGGAAGTCGGCGAAGTAATATGACAAATTGCTTCCACACGTGGCGGAAATCTAGCAGCCTAAATGCGAAGCATGATGGAAACGGGCGCGGAATTGAAACCGAGTCCAGTCGAAGACTAGCGGTGATTACGCTCAATCATTGGAATTGCTTTCGGCCGGATTACCGAATTCGTCCTTAAAGACATCCCAATGTCACTTGCAATCATCCGGAATATTTTATATTTTTCATCCACCTCGTCCGCCTCTATGCAATAAATTCTGCCAACGAAATCAATCAGCTGGAAATAATTACCTACTTTAATTGGCATAAAGATTTGAAATATACGTACATTCGTACAGAATTAATATTTGTACATAATAATCGCCACAAATTTTGAAGGCATAAATATTAAAATATTAAAAACTAAATTTTATATTTGTATAGAGTTCATTAAGACGAGTAAAATAGTTCCTTATTATTTTTGATAGAATACACCGTTAAAAAGTTACACAGTGGCCGTGTCGAAAGTTACTGTCATTCGCCAATTTAACATATCTTTGAACATTAATAATTTCTTACCATCAGTGTAATAATCTCTATACAGTAGTTGCATTATTCATAGACACATTTAAAATTTGCCACACAACAAAATTAATTCTATACTGAAATATTAGTGTAAAACTTTAATACTGCTCATATTATAGCTATGTTACATTGTAGCCAGCAACATATATTATTTACAGTCATAGTGAGTGACATGAAAATCTCAATGAAATTGCGCATCAGTTGCAAATTCAATTTTAATAAAAAGTCAGAGTCGACGCCTCGTAATAGGCGCTTGATGTCTGCGCCATATCCGCGATAGGTACACGTGTAATGGCACCTCGGGGGTGGTGATGAACACGCATCTATCACGTGACGCCGCCTCTGCGCTCGTTTCTGAACCGCTGTGGAACGGTGTCAAATATAGCAATATAGGAATCCAATAATGTTGCATTTTACAACTTGCATTTCATAATTTTTATGTACTACGTAGCATATAATATAAAAAGCAATATGCAGATATCTGATAAAATCTAATTTGAAGAAATATAATAAAACGCTAGCGGTCCACATGAAATACGAGTAGGTAAGATAATAAAACGCTTTAATCGGTTGGCTGGGCATAATAAAATGTAATATACGCTATTACTTATTACACATTCGTGTAATACGAGCTGTTTAAGGTGTATTAACCTAATAGATATCTAACTCGGCTTCGGATCGCCTAGCTTTCCGTCAGCAATCATCCAGCTCTAACTCGAACGCAAATGTGCATAATATCCAGAGTGCATTTCGCGTGTGTGGCAGCCTTGGCGCTTCTCTAATGGCACGCGAGCACGAACGTTGGTACCATTGGCACTGCGAACGACCAGGACGCCAACGGTGCCATCGAAGCTCGTCGGAACATCACCAGGACGGCTACTTCACTGCCGAATACTTCCCAATTGCAAATAACGGCGGATAGAATACACTATAAACATTTTATAGTTTAATGAACAATTTTTAGTTATGTGTCTCGCAGGTACTTTAGATTCTTATATATAAAGGTTGTGATCTTTTGCACGCAATTCTTAATGTGTTTATTCCTTATTCCTTACGGTACTTGTATAATGATCAGGTATGGCCAAATTGCTATTCTATAGTAAAAAATCACAAACTGCACACCCAACGTGTGAGCTGGCTTCTGATGATGATAGGGCATTACGGCATTAACCGGGGAGATTTTTTAACCTGTTTCGTGCACTAAAGTGCAACGAACGTGCCTAGCGTGTATTGGGCATCTGAAATGAGCGCAGATCACGAATGGGCGGAATACTGAAGGTAGATTTATGTCTCTATTCGATACTTTTAACTGCAAATAAATTAAGTTACAAGTTGCATTAACATTAAGCATTCCATGCATAGTATGCATTGCATGGAATATTTAATGGATGCAGGAAAAGTCTCCTAATGTAAACTAATCAGGTCTAAATTATTTATATTTGCATGTTGAATCTGCACAAGTAAAATGTGACTGCACAAGTATTTCGCTAAGAGTTGTATGAAAAAAGAGCTATTTAAATGTTCTTCTGATAAAAGATTATTGTATTACATTTAGATAGAAATCATAAAGCTTAATCATAAGTCCCTTTACTATTTTTCGTTTGAATGCAAGAGTAAAGAGAGAGCTATGGATGATTAAAGTTTTGCTGTAAATTCAACAAATCTTTAATCATCAATAACTCTCTACTCTAACCTTACGGATCAAAAATGGCAAAAATATGTTTTCTTCCTCGTCTCGAGTTGTTTATAATTCATATTGGTATTTTTGGAAATATTTTTTGAATAACCTTAGCAGTAGTTTCATGAAAAAGGAAATTGTTTTACTATTTTACTTTTTCTATTAGAATATTGTTGGATTTGATATATGTGCTGACCATTTTTAGGTTGAATGCACAAGTAAAAAGTTATAGATGAATAAAGTTTGGTTGAATTGTCCAATCGCAGTAAGCGTAAAGCTACGACATACTCAACACGCTCCACTTGTTCCAGGCTTTCTGTGATTGGTCAATTTAACAAATCTTTAATCATCAATACGTTTTATAAATATGCAGTCAGTCGAAAAATTATAGAGACATTTTGTGTTCGTCATTACGAACTCTCTGCATTAGATTAATTAATTTCCTGGAGTTATTCTATAATATAATCCCTGCAATCACGGATGTAAATATTTCGTGTGCCTCAGAAGCCCGGTGAATTTCTCGGCAATGGCAATGTCAAGATTATTGCTGTTGACATTTTTTGTAGATGTATATATACAAATACACCTTGACACAAAATTTTAAACGCAATTTTCGCAGTAGATATCTTTGATAGTTTGACCGTTGGATCTTTGCCATAGATGAACCTTCATCTGGCTGATTTGAAAAAATTCATAGAAGCGCAGAACAGTTTTAATGCAGATTGTCGAAATTTGAGCGAATTTGGATAATTACACAGTGAGACAAACTGGGGTCAATTGATCTGCGCAGAATATGTTGAATTTTTACAAAAGGAGTGAACCTCAAAACCTCAGCTGGTTTTTGCAGAATAAATTATTAAAGAATACGAATGTTTTGCATTGAATCGGAGGAGGTTGTTTCGCACTTACGACCTATCAAATAAATCATCCCGTTCTATTGATTTCTCGTCCGAGTGTTTACATAAGTGTATAGTGTTTTCCGTTTGCTTATGCAATTCCATATAACTACTCGTTATTTTCATTAATTTAATCTGCAAAAAGCAGCTGAGGTTTTGAGCTGCACTCTTTTTATAAAAATTCTATATATTTTTTAATTTCTGAATTAAATTTTTCATTCTGCGCAGATTAATTGACCTTAGTTTGTCTCACTGTGTTGTTATAAATAGCACATGCGTTCCAAAGGCACGGTAATTTTCGCGCTACATAGATTTCTTATACTGCAATAAAACATTTTTTGCGGTGGATCTTAATTCTCCCATGTCCTATGGTACTGTGTACAGAGAATTTAGTCATGTTATCATATAGTTAATACATCTACATATAAGTTAGCATCGGCGTGATAGAGGCAGTACTCTGACGCTGACTGTGGAAGTCATAAGTTATAGTTGAGTCGTAGTTTAGTGGACTCGTTGAATTTTCGATAATATTTTTAAAAAATACTTATAATAAAAGTAGCAATATTGCAGTTCCTCCTCATTCAAGTGTGTGTTTTCTATCAATAGACAAATTTCATTTAATTGATTTCTTTGAAATTAAATTTCCATTAAGTATTGTGGGGCAAGGTGGTCGAAAAATACGTTTTGTAGAATTGCGTTATGTTTGGTTTTCTTATACATACATATAGTGAACATTCTGAAATTTGGTGAAAAGAAATAGTTGAACTAGTTATTCTAGAAAAAAGAGAATTTTCAGGTTTAAATTAAAACTGTGCTCAAGTATTAAAAAAAATCTACATTTATCTAAGGTAAATTACTTACACACATTTCTGTGAAAAGCACAAGCTGTAATATACTCAACTCGTATAGTTTAAACTTGTACTCCTAAACAATAATATTCAATAAATATCTATTTATTTCGGCGGGTAAAATCGACTCAACCTATTGCAAATTATAATACGGCATTTTGTATCGGGAATTTTCAGGACGTCTGGAATATGTACGACCGCGATTGCTCATGATTCTTTCATAATTGACAATCAATGCCACGATTTAGTATTTTATTTGCTTTTTTAAGAAATATGGACAACAGTTCATCACTTTTACGTTGAATATTAGAGTAAGAAGTTACGGATTAATATACAGATTTAATAATAATATAGCTCTGTAGTTTTGGATTAATGATATACTTATCTTAGTAGTTATCTAATCCAATTTTTTCTTCTATTTTCCGACTAGTTTCGATCATATATATGATCGAAAATAATTAGATAACTACTAAGATAAGTAATACAGATTTGTTGAATTGTCCAATCGCTCTGAGCATGACCCGATGACTCCAGTCCCTGCTCCGTGCGCTCCATGATTGATCAATTTAACAAATATTTAATCATCAATAACTTTCAAACTTATAGTGTGTCCTAAAATGGTAGCAAGATTTTTTACTCTTTTTGACAAGACCTAGAATATACGATCTTAATGATATCACTTCTAGAGATGATTGAATAAAGTTTTGTATAAAATTGTGCCCACAGAAAGTGTTGTAATAACTTTTTCTTTTCCTTTTTCTTAGAAGCTATTTATAGATAGGTGCCTACATAAGTACACAGTAAGAATGTAAAAGAAAAAATGCTTCCCGCGTGCATAAAGTGGATTATCGTGACTCGTGCCTAACGGCGGTTGTGTTAAGTGTGCTTGTATATCAAGCGCAAATCCACGCGATATATTCACGCGCGGCATAACTGCATCGGCCATCTTGCCATCCCAGCACTTTCCCGCCGACAATACACAGCGCGAATATAAAAATACGTACGCATACGCAAATGCGCATGTGAATGTGCCTCGTAAAGAGTAAATAAACCTATTCAAAGAGCGAATATTTTTATTCATATTTCTCCCCCTGCTTCCTCCTCTCCTTCCCTCTCTCAGCACGAAACCCGAGTGGAAACTCTGCTTGCCTGACCAAAGTACAAGCAGCAGCGAATATGTTTATGCAAATGCGGTTTATTTATCAAGTTGGTGGGCGTATGCAACAACTTCAGATTTCGCTCGCGAATCTAGACGGTAAGGTGGAGCGCCTCCTTGATTTTGCACCAATAAAATTATTCATATTTTTTGTCAGCGCTGCGGATAGTAAACTGTGAAAGTCTAGCCACCGGAAGTGCACTCGAGAGGAACGTAAGCAACTTTGGCGACGAGTAAAAGTTTTCGCAGGACGTTGTGTTCGATAATAAATTTGCGATAAAAATTACACAACACGAAAAACGAGCGCAGGGCTTCGGCTTGCAGTGCAGAGCTTCTCTGAGCTAGTGAGGCAGATAAAAAGCTTCAATGACTAAACTGCGGCATTGCAGAAAGCTTGCTTGGCAGTTGTGGTTACTGAAGAGTAGCGAGCAAAAAATGAAACGACGACGTACGTAAGCGGCTTATGAGGAAGTTGTTTCCGTACCGGAACAAAAGAAGAAGGAGGGAGAATATAATGACAATAGGAAAACTAACATGAAAATTTCAACAGTTAAAAGTACCCTTTCTATGGGCTCATCTATCGTCCTACCTTCCTGGGATGTAGAAAAGTATAAAAACATATGGATTTAAAAAGAGGGCTGGCTGACTATATTGAGAAAAGCGGACTAGATTTGAAATGTTAGAAATAGAGATTTGAATAGAATCTAATCTAGACAAGAAATTTCCAAAGAATCTTCCGCTTGCTACAATTACGCAGCACTACAAAGCAATTTGGAGAAGCAGCGAGAGCAAGCTTCACGTGCACTTTGTGTACATGAAAATATCAATTACGTGACGTCATTAGTTGTGATAGCATGGCGAAAGATGAAAGAAACTGGCGCAACGGTGTATATCAACGCATCCCGCACTCTGCATCCGGCCGCCTTCATTCCCAGCACCGCTTTCATCTTCATCGCAGCGCCGCCACCGCCAGCCGGGATTTCCTTTGTTATAATGTCCCTCAATTCAGGTTAGCGCGGGGGGACTCATTTAATATCGTCTGCGGCGCTCGCGTGATGGATGGATGCCGTAATTGCGCAAAGTTTCCGCAGGAATGTCTCGCATTGCGTGCACCTCCGCGAGATATTCTTCTGCGGTATTTAACGCATCCGAATCGAAACATCCGCCTTGCGGCGCTATGAATAATTCCACGCACCAGGCATAAATCACTTGTGGGGAAATGCGAATTAAAATTAATTATATCAATGTTAATATTCAATATCTGCACTGAAATCAAAATGCAATGGGTTCATTTATGCATGGGATTATGTATGGAGGAAAATACCGAAATAACAGGTAAATATTGCGTTCGAACTAACAACAGCATAAATACCCAGCCATCCGGTGCGGTTCATTGCGCGCTATTTCGGCTCGCCGGGCGTTACGAAATGCGATCACGTCCTGCCGAATCAAGTGTTACTGCCCGGAGATCAATAACGCTTTACGTTTTACCGATTCGGATATTTGCAGCGCACACCGAAAGCGCGTATGTCTCTCGACAGCGACGGGCAAGTGAAGGAAACAAAAAATACGGCAGCAACAAAGTGGAAAACGATTTTACGCCCCAACCGGCGAGCGCCGTGCGCGATGTTTTAAATTCGAGCACGTAATTCGATTCCACCTTCCACCTTCGGCAACCCCACCGGCGATAATCACCACAATAACTGCAATAACTGCAATAATAACTGGTGAAGTGGAAGATTAATAAATTATATTCCGAGACCAGCCACTCAATTATTCATCGTGTGTAAATTGTACGTTTTAATTAACCCCGGATACATTATTCATTAGCTATCTGGATGCAGCAGTGTATAAATTAATAATTGAATAATTTGCTATGATTTTATTAATTTATTAGATGTAATGATCACTATACATCATTGAGATTGTTTCATTAATGATAAATCAAGGCGTGGGTCATTTTGGTTAGTTAAATGGCTAGAAGAATTAGGGATATTAAAAAATATCCCTAAAAATATAAAATTGTATTAGATTAAAAAATTTAAAAACAACGTTTTTATGAGTGAATCTAAAAAGATCAAAATAAAGTGGTCAACTTCTACGTATGCATCACTCACATTGACAACGTGGTGCGCATCAAAACACTACGAGTACCTTTAGTCAGTACCTGCGCTTTATGTTATGGCGGATGCACCACGTTTTTAATGCGAGTGATGCATACATAGACCACTAACCCTATTCATACCAACTGATATCCAAAGTTCCGCCTCGGCCCCAAATCTGATCTCATTGCGATCTTAGGCCAGATTTTTTGAGGAAACTATCTATCTAGGCTCGGCCCGTTTTTCAATAGTAATTTTATCGCGTATTGCGATATTGTTACAGAAGCCTCGGTAACAAAACATCGTTCATAAAATATCGATATAGATTGTTATCCATGTTTTCTTGAGTTCAATATCGACATTAAAATATAAATGTTTATAAACGATACATCGATTTTATTAGACATCGATTTGTGTGCATCCCTACACACATGAGCTGTGGTGAAGACAGCCTTTTTGCTATTAAGTTTAACCACTAGGTTATGTTGTTTTCCCTCGGTTTCCTGGTAATGTTTGAAAACACTTTTATTATATTAAAACTTTGTTTCATTATATGTATTAATTAGCCATTGAAAAATTGTAATAAATATGTCCTGACCTGAACACTAGATGAACATTTTATATATGTATTAACTTAACCCAGCCAGGTTGATTACAGATCAAATGAATGGCGACCAATTAGACAATATGATTAAGAATCTTTGAAATTTGTAGAGTATTGTGTGAAAATATCAGATCTAGATAAGGTGTTATTTTTTCAATATTAATTGAATCGTTTATTTCAGAAACCCCACCGGCAATATTTTTTCAAAAAATGAGATTATATTAGCCGATTCTAGTCACCTTCTTTTATGCAGAAATAAATGAATTATTAAGCTTTTCTATCGGTTTTAATGTGTCTTCAGTTTATTGCAGAAACGTGTCAGGTGACATCACTTAGCGGCCCTCAGCAGGAAATTTCTTGTTCATCTTCGTTATCATATTTTACCACATTTCCTACCGATTCATTAATAGTCTGTGATAGATCAACGGTTAGAATACTGAACTGGCAATTGAGAGGTCTGTGGTTCGACTTTCAGTTATAGCATATCTTTTCATTAATAACACACTGAGATAAACTGACGTCAATTAATCTGAGCAGAATGCAAATTTTAATTCGTCTCTCTGTATTTTAATAGGAGCAGCTTTGGTTGCTTGCATCGAGGGTTTTACAACCAGTCAAATAAATCAGTGCTCATACTCGGCCGCTCTGTGTGAGTTCAGATAAGTAGCAAAGAACCTAATTCATGGATTACGTTTGCCTACGCAATTCCTCGTTATGTTCATTAATCTATTCTGCAAAAAGCTGCGGTCTTTTTGTAAAAATTCTATATATTTTTAACTCCATATTATATAATGTTATTCACGTCAGTATTGGAAATTAAAAATGAACTTAAATTTACGAAATTCAGGTAGTTAAACCTTCAAAAAAAGAAATTTAGACTATACCTAAACAAAAAATATGTTCGTTTTTATTTTCAACTTATAACTTCTAGACAAAATCAATATCACAACTAAAAACAAATTTTTATTTTATTGCACAAAGAAAAATTTTTCCAAGGTAAAACCTCTGTTAGTGTTCGTACTTTCTAGTTTTTTTAGTTTCCCACAAATTCAAAAAAAATGAGGCTTGTGGGATTTCCCATTCAATGTATTTTGAAAATATGAGAATCTCATATTTTTATACAATAATCTACTAATTTCAAAGGTTCTCAATCATATTGTCTCATTCGTATTCATCGCGTTTCTCTTGACCGTGTAATGCGTGTATTTCTAAAGCAGGTGTCAATGCTTTTTCGATAGTCTAATTAAACAGTCAAGCTTAAGAACATAAAATTACAGAAATTAAAAAAAAACCGTGAATCAACTATAGCCGGTCTCCTTTATCCTATATCCTAAAAAATTAAGAAGAGATTATCCACTATCCAACGGGTATGTGAAAACTTCTCTAACAATTTTTTTTATAATAGAGGGTAGCTGCCTCAGCATGCCTTCAGCGTGCAAGCGCATCAGTGAGACATCCGAGTAAAGTAATTGATTGTTTGCGGTTTTTGTTTCGCGGTGCGAGCGCATTTATCAAACGTCAAATTGCGACAATCGACGAGAGAGTAATTCGATATTATTTCCTCGTCCATCATTGGAATAAAATCAGCGGAAATTGACTGATTTCATAAATCAATATTGAATATCCAATATTGTTATTACTGACGGGCCGTGAGCGAAAATCGAGAAAATCATTTACTCGCGTACAAATGCGGCCGAAACACGTAGGTAGAGACTGAAGCAACTCTAATATCGCACAAATTGTTTCAGGCGTTCGGCCCCGCTGAAAGTTTCATCCGCTCAGCGCAACTTTCGCCAAGTCTAAATCCCGCCAACCGGCCATTCGTCTTCGTGTACGAATTAATCATCCCACACGTTCAAACCGAAAGCGATTACTCAATTAATTCCAGCGCCCGCTGTGCGCGCACACTTTCGCAATTGCACTGTGAATGTCGCGCGTGCGACGAGTGGCGGGGACGGCAAAGGAAACGGATTGCTTCGGGTGACGGACACGGCTGCTGCATTGTACTCACATCGGACGCGCAGGGCGACGGGGCGGCTCATCGTCTCTCCGCGGGGATTCGCTGCCTGGCAGGTGTAGTCGCCGCCATGCCACCTGCTCACCTTCTGCAGGACCAGACTGTGTGTGCTGATTATGACACCCAGGGACATGTTCTGTGTCACCAACTCGCCCTGTAACACAGAGATTTAGATACATCGATCTGAAAAATGACATTCTGGGATTTCCACACATATTCCGATGGAAACGTTATAACCTGATGGAGAAGGGATATTGTTTCGATGTAATGAATATTCATTGGACCATGTTTGATTGTAGCTGAGGATTGGTTTTATTTGCGGACGTAAAAAGATAATAAACGTAGTAATGTGCAAAATAAACGAATACTGGAACATATTTCGTTACATTGAAATAAAATGTTTGCATAAAATACATGAAACATGCAAATATGAATACATACATATTAATAAAGTGGTGGTTGGGATGTTTTTATGCGAAGGTGGTATTGTGGAGTAAATATATCTTGGTGTCTGATTTCCTGAAGTAGCATGCTCTACAGAACTGTTTAACATTCTTTATAAAAATGTACATTTAATGAGTGTATAAAGTTTTTATAACTTTCGCACATATACTTGTGGTATATTATTTACATTGTTAATTATTTATTAAACAGCGAAATATCGAGTTTTTATTGGCCGGATACATTTTAGCTTCATATAAAATTTGTATTGGGAGATGCTAAGTTCAAAACTAGATATGGCAGATTGTGCTTTCAACATTAGAAATTTAAAGAAATACCAACTTCTTGAAAGGTTTTTTTTAAGGAATTTAAAAAAATCTATGTTATGGAAATTTACGCACATAGAAACGTAAGGTTTGTTCGTTACTTTACTTTTTTTGTGTCTATTGCGTTTGTTCACGTGGTCTATACAGACTGCTCGATGTTTATGTCACTGATATAAATCTGTTTGTCTGATCCTCATCCCGATGAGAAGTAAAAAAAGCAAGTGTCAAAAACCTATACAATAATTAAACGTCAGTTCATAGGCTCCTTGGATTACTCTATAGAAACCAATGTATTCCATTAGTAACTCTAAACATTTGCGTTTGCGTTGTTTGCTCAAAACACGCTTTGACAATATGACGGCATCTGCTTGCTCTTGCTCCGACCCAAGTAGAACGAACAAACCTATAGAACCAACGAATTCCTTTTGTCACAAACGTTTCAGCATTTTATTGTGAAAAAATTATATTAGATTAAAAAATCTAAAAACAACGTTTTTATGAGTGTATCT
>JAODVP010171303.1:1348-13289 GCA_025400035.1 Tetradonia laticeps
GTTAAATATCTAAAAAAGTTTTTGACGAAATATTACCTTGCGTACTATTCCATAGCACTATTCCAAACTTTTAGAAATGGATTTATTTTCATTATATCCATTACATAACCTCTTAACACGTTAAATGTGCATCAACTACAATATCACCACAATGTCTTCATCATCAAAGATGCCGAAGTTATTTACAGAATCAGCATTACAACTTCGTTCCCGACTTCACCGTCGTGCTAATATTGCGGAAATGTTTCCCGAAATCTTTTCTTCTATACCTGAAACATTACCATCACTATTGTCAAGTAAGCTTATTCAAATAACAGGACCAACACAAGCCGGCAAATCATCGTTGCTTCGCACTTTAATTCTTGATATACTTGTACCTAGCGACTTAGGCGAAAACTCACAGCTGGGACATGTAATCTTCATTAACACTGACCATCATATCACATTGTGTTCTATTATAAAGTGCGCCGAATCAAAATTATGTTCAATTAAACAACCACATGACTTACACGAAACTATACTGAAAGACGCGTTGAAACGTTTGACGATTCTTCATTGCTACTCGAAACACCAGCTGGAGGTGACTTTAATGACTTTGGAACACGTTTTGGACAATAACTTAGAAGTGTCCCTGATTGCTATTGATAGCTTGAGTGCATATTATTGGGATGAGAGGTTTAATAATCACATTAAATCAGCAGAAGCAATATACAGCGTTGATAAACATTGCAATAAGTTGTTGAAACTCTTAAAACACACTCTTAGTGACAGGAATATTGCGACTGTATTTACAAGAAGTACAACAGTTGCCCAAGTTAATACCCTGGTTGATTATACCATAAATTTGAATGTGATCAATGAAAAAGAAAGAAACATTGCATGTCATAATCATGAATCTGGACATGTTTTACAATTTGTATCAACAAACAAGTTTTTGTAATGTTTGGTGATTAAGTTCGATTAAGGTTAAGAAATTATGTTCATAATAACGATAATAACTTAATAAATTATAAATTTATGAGCAATTGGTGACAATTTGTAATAAATGATAAATCACCTATTGAATACGTATTTAAACGCGTGAATTAAATTGAGTTTGTTAAATAGAGATAAACTTTATCATCAGTTGTTAGTCGTTAGCGAGAGTTTGTGGTCGACGCATCGTATTTGGTGAATTTAACGATTCCACTACATATATAAACAGCTAGCTCCTTGTAAACGCCGCTAATACGTAAAAACAATTGAATAAAATCATGGAAAACAACAAGCAGACTAATTTGTTAAGTGAGCAAGGCGATCGGCAACAGGATGAGGTTAGAATCTATAAGTATACATACAAATTCACACTTTAATCATTGATTTACATTTATATCTATGTTCCAGAAAGTCCTCATGCCATACAATTACATCTTGCAGGTACCAGGCAAGAATATTCGCTCAAAACTCTCCCTGGCATTCAACTATTGGCTGCAAGTACCTGAGGATAAGCTGGAGCAGATAAATGATATCATTCAGACTTTCCACAATGCCAGCTTATTGTACGTTTAAACATAAGTTCATTTTAAGTTTCAAGGTGATTTTAATTACTTTGTATATACCAAGTGTTGTACTTGCATTTATTGAACAGATTAGATGACATTGAAGACAATTCCGTATTGCGGCGAGGCATTCCAGTGGCACATTCCATCTATGGCACACCAAGCACAATCAATGCCGCAAATTATGCTACAGTTATTGGCTTGGAGAAAAGTGCGGCTTTGAATCATCCAGGCGTAAGTGTTTTCGTATTTATTGTTAACACACTTAACAATTAGCCCAGGCTAAATAGTCCTTTACCTTACATAAATTCGGACATGGCTACGATTTGGTTCAAATATTAAGTATTTAAAAATTGAAATTCTTCATGAATAAAACCTTAACCATACCGGATCGTCGGGGATGTTTCTCATTATTTTGACTGGGCTAACTATACGGAATAATGTTCTCATTCTGTAAATTAGGCAGTCAGAGTAGTTATTGAGCAACTGCTGGAGCTACACAGAGGTCAAGGAATGGAGATTTATTGGAGAGACAACTATGCCTGCCCTTCTGAAGAAGAGTATTGTGAAATGACGAAAAAAAGTAAGACATCTCCACTGCCACTAGTTCTATAATCATGTGTTCCTCTTTGATTAATTAAGCAATTCTTGGTTGCTCATAGAAACAGGAGGATTATTTATGATGGCTATTAGGCTAATGCAGCTGTTTAGTGATTGCAAGGAAGATTTTTCAAAGCTGGCTGGAATTCTAGGACTGTATTTCCAAATACAAGACGACTATATTAACCTGCATTCTGAGGCAGTACGTATTCGCTTTATTATAAAATTTTTATGAATATTTATTTATGAGCAATTAAAGCATATTCTGCAATGATATTTTTGTGGGTGTTGCCTAACTTAAGAGCTAATTTAGTGTGTTTTTGCTAGTACATGGCAAACAAGAGTTTCTGTGAGGATTTAACTGAAGGAAAATTTAGTTTTCCGCTAATACACGCTATAAACAGCGCAGAAGGCGAAAGTTTAGTAATGCGTATGTATCAATCTTATAATTGCGTATACTCCTACTAATGGGATCTGATATTACAGATATTTTACGCCAGAGAACACGAGACAATGAAGTGAAAAAGTACTGCGTGGCGTTGCTGGAAAATATTGGAAGTTTCCAATACACGAGGGACAAGCTGAAGTCACTGGACCATGAAGCGAAGCAGGAAATCGCACACCTCGGTTCGAATCCGTTCCTGGAAGAGTTCCTCAACACCGTACTGCGGGCGCATTCCATGCATCAGGCTTCAGCTCATTAATACAAGTTATTCATGTACTTGTGTGTATTTTGCATTCTCGTGGGAAGGTATTATCAATTAGAATAATAAGATGTCTAGTCTTGTTGCACATGTTGTAGGGTTACGGTTTTGTTTGAATTATACTTGTGTCAAATATATTAATTGTTTTAACGATTCAGGACACAAATGATTGAATTAAAATGGTTGTGACATGTACGTAATAAATGAGAATAAAGGCGTGAGATTACCAAGCATTACATTGGCCTGCCCATACCACGACCTTGTGGCATTTGCGCCGCGTCGGCAGCCTTCTGGTTTCGAATTGTCTCATCCACACTCAGAATGAGACAAGTCGCCTCACAGGCAGCAGTAAGCGCGTTCACTTTGATAATCGCCGGCTCCCAAACACACGCATCTAAATTATCGCTGATGTCTTCTTTCATGACGTCGACGCCGTACCAGCAGCTGCCCTGCGCGTGCTTCTGCCGTAGCTTGTTGAGGATATTCGTCGCGTCGAAGCCAGCGTTATCGCAAAGTTGGCGTGGAATGACTTCTAGGGCTTTAGCCATCGCGCCTATCAGCAGCTGCTCTTTACCAGCGATGGTGCGGCTATGATCGCGCAGCATACGTGACAGTTCCATTTCAATAGCGCCTCCACCAGCCACCACAGAATCGTTTTTGATGGTACGTCGTACGATCATAATAGCGTCGTGTAAGGAGCGCTCGGTTTCCTCTAAGAATTGCTCAGCTCCACCGCGAAGGATCATTGTGCAGGTTTTTGCATTTGGGCAACCCTAGGAAAATTAAGAATATTATTTTTTATCTTCAAATAATTTGCAAGTCTTTGAAATGGATACCTGGAAGAAGTTAAAGCGCTCTCCGCCAACTTGACGTTCTTCAAATAGTTCACAACGGCCAAGAACTGCGTCCTTCAAGTCGTTGACTGTGGTCATCACTGCTCCACCACAAGCCTTCATGGTACGTTTGAGGTCTTCTTCGGGAACACGTCCAGCACAGAACATATCTCTGTAAAAATCATAATTATTAATATCTACATATTAGAATAATGTATATAATAGGTACAGAAAATGAGAATCCTAGATTTTTAGTGCACAAATATAGGTGTAAAGTCAATCTTTACCTGTCCGCAAAATACTGTGTAGCAACATCTCCTATAGGCAACTTAGACAACACAACAGTCGCACCACTTTCATGAATTTTCGCCAACTTATTGTACAGAATATTCCACTCTGCGTCTACAATCTTCTGATACTCCTTGACATTGCTCACCCTCACCTCAGCGTTATCCCGCTCGGCCTTCAGCTCCAATTCAATGTTCAACAGCGCAATCTTACACTGCTTGTACATTTTTGGCTGCATTTCGAAGCCGGCATAGCTGAAAGTCTTTTTAAATGCAACGCCCGCCACCAACATTGAATCTTCCAAAGCACCACCGGTGACCTTCTTAATGCCGATCATGTTCAAAGGAAGCAAGTCATCCAACATCAACACGGCATCCACCACCAGCTTGGAGAAGAAGTCCTTTTGCTGATGGATGAGTTTGGAGCTCATGGCTGTAGCGGCACATTTCTCAAGCAGAGACCTGTACTCATGCGCGTTCTCCTTCTTGATCTTGATAGCCAAGTCACTGATCTTCTCCAAGCAGAGTTGCAGAGATGTGCGTACCGAACGGATGATAGTACGCGGGTGGACGCCCTCTTCTACATAGGGTTTCAACTGCTTGAGGAATTCCCCAGCAATCAGTACCACTGACGTTGTGCCATCTCCTACTTCTACATCTTGAGATTTCGCGATGTCGACAAGTGTTTTAGCTGCTGGGTGTACAATATCAAGCAGTTTCATAATGGTTGCACCGTCGTTGGAAATAGTAGCGCGACCGTTCTTATCGACAATTAGTTTGTCCATGCCTCTGGGACCTAGCGTGGTCCTAACTGCATCTACTACTGATTGGCATGCATTGATATTGGAGATCAGTTGCGGTTTGCCTTGGGACGTGTCTGTGCCTTCCTTGAGGAGGACGATCTGTGGTTGCTGGAAGCATTTATACATTGGTTAAGATGATTTATGATGTTTAATGGGAGAGATTTAAGTGTATTGATTAGAAATGAGGGTGCAAAACTCATGTGGTGAGTGTGAGTCACATTGAGTAAAACGGACTTTTCTGTAGGTAATTAACACTTACCATCATTTTATCTTCTTTCTGTGAATATGAAATAAATTATACGAAAAGAAATACTTAGGTTTGATTGAGAATGCGAGATTAATATATCTTCAGCCGAAACACCTAAACTCATGCGGTTTACGCCGTAGTTACAGTTCGAGGTTATTTCTAGAACGTTTTGGATTTGTCCCCACAGGAAAACACTAAAAATCTAGGGAATTTAGTTTGTGAGAACTTACAATTCCAGTAACCATGAGATATCGATTAAAAAACATCGATAATTCCGAGGACCTATTGACATCCCATGTTGTGAAATAATTCAGCATGAGAACAAATTTTGTTAGGCATATCTTATGTCGTCACAATCAGAATGGTTGCATACGTTGTATATTACAGTTGGTTTCACTTCAAATCAACCATCCTTATTTAACTACAGCTTCACGCCCCTGTCGGCTATACTATGACGTTTTGAAATGGCGTTGATATTTCACAACCTTGGACTTTAATATTCATCCTAACCTCAAAACTAACAATCAGTGCATCCAGGAAAACGAGCAAGATTTATCAACGGTTTTCTGCCTTTTAATTAACTTTTTATTTACAAAATAAGTTTTAATATAATAATATTTACAATCATAATGGATTCATTTTATGATCAACCAAGAAAACCACCAATTAGCACCGGTTTGGCTATATTCAATCAGGTAGTTATCAAATATACAACATTAATCGTATATGAAATAACGTTTTTCAACTTTTCCAAAGCCTAAAGAAGTTCCAGACGTCTCAATGCTAGTTGAAAACATCGGAAAACATCAACATAAATACGCGGAGAAATCGTACAACATATGGAAACAGCAGTTTCAAAGAAAAACACTAAATCCTGAAAATTCCGGCGACAAAGAGAACAGACTTCCAATAGTGCCAAGCAGTCTGTACAGAAAACAAGTTAGATTTGAGACTAAGCCAGACTCGAATTCCCCTGCTGCCCATAATGCACATGTCCTGCATGTTCCCAAATATAATATGTTGCCTGTAAGACCATCATTAGTTCAACACGTAACTACCGAAAAACAGGAATTGCCTAGAAATACAGCAAATGGTAATATTTTGCAAGCAAAACCGTTTGAGAAGTTGTACGTGGAGAATGTACCTAGCAAAAGTCTGGATTTGAGTTTAATTGAACAGAATAAGCACACAGCATCATCAACTGTTTTATCTGAGTTAACTGTAATAGAAGAGAAAGACAATTCTAAGTCTACGTCTAGTTCTGCAGGTTGCTCAAATTGCACAACACAAACTCAGGCCAGTGGTGAACCAACTGTTCGAGATCTGCTGAAAATAATTCATCAGCAAAATGACCAGTTGCTGTGCTTGCAGCAACAAATTAATTGTTTAATACAGGATAAGCGGGATCAATCATGTAAATCTAATGATACTACAGAGAAAAAGATTGCGATTGATGTCATGACAAGTTTTGAAGTCTCCATTCAAGCGCCATTACCACTGCAACCAGTTGAACTCAATAAGCAATTCAGGCAAGCACAGATTACTGAAATTCCGAATGAAAGTAAGGAAATTAATCATCACACTAGGACGGATTTGTCTTTAACATTAAATAATCCAGTGGTAGTAAATGACAGATGTCCTAGTCCAGAGAAAAGTATTCACGTTGATATGGTGGATTATAGTTCAGAGTAAGTTGCAACTATTATTATTAATTACACTGTGAGTGTTTTAGGTCGGTTGATTTTGAAATATTTCAATTAAACCGTTTAATTCTCAAAAAAAGTCGAAATTTTTGGAATTGTAAATATAAATTGCGCGAGGTTTCCACTCACGCAGCGCACGTCGAACCAAATTGCAATTAATGTTGTCGTTAATCTAATATACGTAATATACGTATCAAACATATTTGGTTCTATTTAACATATATTTGTGACATAATTTGCGTAGACTTTCAGCTAACCGAAGCAAGAGACTATGTTTTTTTTTTGCAACGTTAACACTATGAGCTTTAATAAAAGTGACGATGATATAAAACAATTAATAGGGTGGTAATTATAAATTTTTTTCCTGGATGATGAGAGAATTGATATTTGTAAGAATATATATAAATTTAACTTATTCTTAGTTATTCACAAAACTTTTTCAAAATTATTCTAAAGTCATCTAGGCTTTCCAAAAGGTAAGGTGCATTAAAGCGATACCACAAACACGTGCAGCATTGTTGAATTTGTGGTTTTTCAGTCATGAAATGCCTAGATGATATTATTTTTAGAGGGTTTTATGGATAACTAATAATATGCTAAACTTGTACATTCGTAAGAAAAACATTTTCCTCTCGGAATATAAGAAATAATTTAGTAAATTAGTTTGAAAGGCCCATTAAATGTGCTAACTTTTGAAGTCACTTCCTTGGTATATAGGTTTATCTTCTTAGTAAAACTGTGAAAGTTTATTAATGTTGTTTTTTCAGGTCGTACTTTTACATAAAACGATTATTATCTGGAATTCCAAGTAAACTGCTTGCAAATTTTGAATAGGAATCTGTAGGGACAATATCTAAGATCACTCTACCAAAACAACAATGAGAAAAGAAATGATTTATAGGCACAAATTACTTCAGTTTTGAAAGTACATGCGATTGCATTTTAAAATATTTTTTAAGGACCGTCGTAACCTAGCCTTCCTATGGATTACGGTTTATCGTTGAGTTTCTGGACACCCTGTGTAGAGGAATAAAGATCACAATTTGATTGGTCTTTCGAAGCGCTATTCACAGAATACGACATATTAGCAGAACATCACCCAATGTAGTATTGAAAGATATACGATTTAAATAGGAATATTGGAACACTTTAACAATTTTTTTCGAAAAAACGAACGCGGAACTGGAATATTTCATAGCTAAATATTTCTGATTTTTCTGTACTATGACCAACCGACCGGTATTTTCTCTCGCCCACAGTGTTATAGTTTTAATAGGCACTGTTGATATTCTTAGTGGCCGTCAACTGGCGGACCGCGGTCCAGATTCGGATCGCCGACATGTTTGTGATTTTTATACCATTCGGACCTATGAAAATAGTTGATAACCACTCATTAAAAATTTTCTATTATTGGTACACTATTTTGCTTGTATCTAGAACGCCGTAGCGAGCGTTATATGAAGTATTCGACACGCTCGTGCTTTTAAAATCAACCACAAGGCAACCAACCACGATTGTTACGCAATCACACTACCCATGACAACGATATCAATATATGAATTCAAATTCATACATAAATATTTCCATTTTAGTTGATATCTCCTTTGAATTAGCAAAATAGTATACCAATAGTATACCAATAACATCATTTATAATTAAAATGTGTTGCTGTGTGTTTTTACAGTGAAGAAGAAACAGAAAACGACGTATCATGGGCGTTTTATAATAATTTCATTGGCCAAATTGAAGCTATATTAAAGAAGTCAGCTGCTGGCGGGGCTGATACAAGGGGTACAAGAGATAAAAGGTATTTCTCATAACTTTTAAAATTAATAATACGTATAATTAATACCGAGTTCTTGTAAAATTTAGTCGAATCACATAAATTATTTAAAACCAGCAAAATTTATTTATTTATTGGAGTCATGCAATTTTCCACTTTAATTCATTAAAAAAAAAATGAAAGTTTTTGAAATAATGCACTTCCAATTGCATTCATTTTCAAAAATGAGGTTAATGATTTTACTGCTACATTATAAACTTTTACACCTGTATCAATATAAAAGAAAGCGAAATTACGATTATTTATGGTTGTTAACCAGGACTACCAATATTAGGTTTAGTGCAGAAAGCACTCACAATCAGTACGTATTTCACATTTCCCGTGAGTGCAGACCCTTTACTGATTTCTGCACTAAACGTTTCACTTTTGAGGTCCGAAGGTTAGCATCCCCGAGTTAGCAGAATATATGTCGATTCGTTTTTGGAGGTATAATTTCAAATATCAAATATTCCGATAACAAATTTTCTGAAAAATTATCAGCTGGAATAGGTTATAATTGCATGGTTTCAATAAATTTCTGGATTTACCCAATTAAAATTAACTAAAACTCTCGTTTTATTTTTCTCTAAAACTCGAACAGTATAATAGTTTGTATATCTTGCAGTGTGAAGGCGAAATGTCCCCCACCAGAGGTAAGTTTTGCGGTGAAACAACTCCTCATGAAATATTTGCCCGACGAACAATTGGCGCACCTTGCGAATCGTAATCAACATCAAAAAACAGGACGTCCACATTCTCCCCAGAACCTGATCAAACGTCGGCCTGATTTCTCAATGGCTACGGTGCAGTATATGCAGAAGTACAATCTGCTCAATGACGCCAATAACACTCAAACCGTTAAGTCGAGCGACAAAATGCTGGACATCACTGCTCTTAAGGCACAGCCTAAACTTTTATAAGGATATTATTAATTTAATTATACTTTATTAAATATAAACTGACAAAGTGCATCACGCAACTGAAAATTCCTGTAGTTTTTAAAAGATCATAAACTTGTCGCTAGAATCATCCAAAAGCATAGCAGCTTTTGGATTCCAATTAAATAAGGGCAGAAATGGAATTAATCGTGAAATTTATTAAACTTAAGAGCCACATACTCACATTGTATTATTTATAAGTAATATTTACAGCAATTTTGTTTCATATATATATCATAGTATTTATATTAGAATAAGTAATCCTCGTACGAAAAGAAGATCCAGTCGCCAATCAAGGTGGGCATGGAGATTCGATATTCATTCCTGTCAACCAATGAGTTGAGTTCGTAAGTCGTGTGCGAATTATGTACAAAATTAACTCCACTCGCGTCCGGTTGGTTGCCTACGTTCGCAAAATTTGTTGTTATAGAATTATTGCATCGTTCAACGCTCGCTAAAGTAAAATGATTTCAGACTAACATAAATTAATTATCAATTATCAATAAACATCACAATTATAGTTAACTCGTCGCTAAAACACCTCAACGCACGCAACCAGAGATAAGAAACAACAAAATCTTGAATTTCAAAACAAAAACATGATTCGCAGTTGTTGCCACTCGGCCCGTTTTTCACTGTTGCCAAACACTCTGCGCTTCATAACTTGATAAAACAAAACATAAAACATAATCTTACAAACGTAAACTAAGCGTAATCCTTACCAGCTACGATGCTATCAACTAATATTAATTTTATAGATATAAATCACAGATACACCATGCTATCATGTCATTGTTAATTATTACACCTAATGCTAAACTAGCTATGCGCCTACCCTAGGGTTTCGTGTCTCCGCCGCAGTGTTTGGCAACCCCGTCCATTGTGCGCGTTTCAAACATCCATCAGAATCGAACATCAACAGAAATGGTTGCAATTGTTTCATTTTACTTGAGGCACTATAAGTCGAGAGTAATTTCGTTTCGGCCATTAATGTCTTATCTCTGGCAGATTACTAGTCACAAGTTGTCGGCGTCAGCAGCAAACAAAACAAACACGAGCGTTGGGGCGCTACGCTTAATATAGAAACCGTAAATCAAATCAGGGTGTCTTCGTGGCGCTTCGGATGTCGACGGATTTGCTAAGTTGCACGAAAAATCTTAGCCGTCCTCCTTGGGGGGTGTAAACCAACCTGCAGAGAGTAAACACATATTAATCAATATATAGGAACTCGCTTAAAAGTGAATATGGCGTTAAACCACTCACCATTCTTTTCATGAATCTGCACAAGAGATTTAAAGCTCTGCTGAGCTCTCGCCAGTGAATATTGTCCTTGAGAACAAACCTTGGGCGCTCCAAACTGTATTCTCGCTTTGCCTTTAACGAGTGTGGCAGAAATCTGCATTATCACCGCTTCCACTGTGTAGGCAGACGACCAACCTTGTTTCGTCAGCAGCTCCATACAAATGGCGCCACCTACCAGCACATAACCTCCTAAAATATCCAACCAAACATTTATTAATCTAAATTCCAAAGTCTTAAAATCTGAAAATCCAGAATCTTAAATTATGTGCATTAATCCACTTTATACCTGATATGATAGGATGTACAACCCGTACAAACGGCGGCTCGAACGGATACGTGTCCTTGAAGAGCATATTGAGCAGAATGCTGTCCTTGCCCTCTTTCTCTTTGAGCAGCGCTAAATCATGCGACAGCGGACTGTCCGGATCCACTGCCATGAGGCGCACATTCCATTCGTATAACGACTCGTTCACCAATTCGATTTCGTACATCTTGGCTTTGAACGACTCTGAGCGGAAAATGTCGCGCAGCTCTTTCATCAGTCTGTCGGTAGCCTGCACCGAGCCCGACACGCTGCCCTTGAGGTAATCCTTACGCTGATTCTGCCTGAGGCGCTCTAGCGTCGCAAGGTGCTCCACACCCATTTCCTCGTTCTTGGACCGCCCATCGTCCATCTCCATACCGAGATCCTCTTCAGCGTCGCTGTCTTCTGCCTCTGCCTCAGAGTCAACCATTTCAGCGTCTTGTTCAGAATCGAGGCCTTCATCTTCCATTTGTTCCACCCCACTTAACCTATTTGATTTAGTTTAGGTTAGGGTTGTATGTATAGACTTTAGGGACTTCTAAGTTATATGTACATACCGACTATTTGTTATCTGCGGATGTTGTATCACCAATTTGTCCACATCTGGAGGTTCGGGCACAGCGTGAAGTCGACACAGCTCTCGCAACAGTATTGACACTTGATGCAGAACGTGATTATCCAAGCCCTCGGTGTTTGATAGGATTTGCACCGCGTTTGTTATGCTGGTTTCCTCTGAGTCGGCGAACCATACCGGCGGTACTGATGGGTATGTTTCCTAAAACCAAATTCGCCACATGTAGTTCAAAAAGGAGAAAGAGGAAAAAGTAACCAGAGGTTACTAGATATGACATCTTAGATGT